>CAWVQM010000072.1:0-15727 GCA_963932345.1 Ophion ventricosus | reverse complement strand
AAGGTCATATCAAGGTCGTGGCAGATTGTTTCTTCGTAAACGAAAGCAAAATGGCAGTTGCAATAAATGTGAGTCTAGAAATCAAATTACAGCCTCCACTAAAAAAAAAAAAAAACAAAAGGACTCAAACGGTCGAAAAGCAAACTCGAACAAAAACTCTTCAATTCTCGGCTCTGACTTTTTTTTCTCAGGTCCATTTTCCCGCAAGAAAAAATTGCCAAAAAAAAAAAACAAAATTGCCAAAATCTCTTTTGGAATAATCCTTTTTTTTTTTCAATCGTTCTGACATCGATGTCCTCTTCATTGTCAGCCGTTCGTAGAGACGCGTCCATCAGCTTGAAATTCAACACTGCGAGGTGTCTTGCGCGTTGTGTCATAACCGAAGAGAAAATGGCGACGCTCCCAACCCCCTCGCCCCTCCACGTGCTCGTATCCTAAGAGCTTTTTTCCACTCACTTTTTTTTCGATGTAATAAAAAAAAAAAAAAACAGAGCGAGTGCCCGCGCGGCGTAGGACACGGTGCGGTGCAGACGAGAAATAAATTTGCCCTTCCGCTTCTTGTCTGCTGAGCTGCAGTGCAGCTTCACCCCCACTCGACAATCCCGTCTCTCTTTTCAACCTCCCTTTTGCCCAAACACGAGGACAGTGGGCTCTTCACTTGCCATCATCATCCCCCTCTTCCCCCCTCCCTCGCCCCCCCCCCTCTTCCCCCCCTCGCTCTCCCTGAGCCTGAGCTTTCGGCCTGTTCACATTCCCCTAACGGCAAACAGAAATTGCTGCGTCAACTTGTTGCACGCATTTGAAATATTAGATGCTTGTTCACACGAGTCACCCTGGGTCGTTAAATGAGCCATGGAATCGATATTGTTAGTGCTACTTTGAGCCAAAGTGCGAGTCCCTACATTGGCGTAGGTCAGGGGAGGGAAGAAGGGGAGAGGGGGCTGGCGTGGGCAGGCATGCACTTCGTCTCCTACGTTTCGTCGATGGAGCAAATACTGAACGTGTTTACGTTCACAAAAAAAGAAAGGTAAAAAATCATTCAAAAAACAAGCTTTTATTTATGAACTATTGAACTAAAAAGTAGAAAAAAAAATATCAGGTGTATGACTTAATTTTTACAGATTTTTCAGCAAATTTATTTAATATATTATATATAACTATTTAATATAAATAAAATTCTAAAAATGTTTTTTTTTTTTCAAGCACGAAAAAAAAAATACTTAGGCCTCTATACTGAAACACAGCCTAAGAAGTCTCGAAAAAAAAAAAAACAATACTCTCGAGGAATAAATATATCTGAAAGATCAGAGTTTATTACTCCCGAAGCTTTTTCCCGAGATTCTCCATACGGCTGTGTGTGAGGCCTGCTGGAATTTTCTTTTTCGTCTTTTCCTCCCACACCTCGTGCTACCACCCTCGTATACTTTTTTTTTTTCTTTCACGTAGCGGAGATAGCTCGAGGGAAGATTTTTCCAATGCAGGTCGACGAGGAATGAAAAAAAAAAGAGGTGAGTTGGTCAGGCAGTTTTTTTCGTGAGATATTTCTTTCTTTTTTGTTTTTTTTTTTACTTCTTTTTAGAACTTTTTACTTGCTTCCTCGGTACGCGAGATAGATAGACGCGCATATTGCTCTCGCAATTACTATCCTACGAGTGCTCGTGGGTAGATGAAACGAGGAGGGGGGGGGGGGAGGGGGTGAAGGGTTGTTTTCTTGCTGCAGTAAAATGCACGTGTTGGTGGTTGTATGCGTTCAACGAGCTAGTCGTTGGACTACGAGGAAGAGAGAGAGAGAGAGAGAGAGGAGAGAGGGGGAGGAGAGGACGAGGAGAGAGAGAGAGAGAGAGAGAGAGAGAGAGAGAGAGAGAGAGAGAGAGAGAGAGAGAGAGAGAGGAGAGAGGAGAGAGAGAGAGGAGAGAGAGAGAGAGAGAGAGAGAGAGAGAGAGAGAGAGAGAGAGAGAGAGAGAGAGAGAGAGAGAGAGAACGAAAGCCTGTTGGAAGCCTCCAGGGAGAGCCTGAAAATCACAAAGACTGTATACATGTATACACGTATAAAGAGGGGGTGTGGGTTGGAGAAAATATAAGCGATAGAACCACGCCAAGACTGTACAAAGCCCTCTGCGCCACCCAACAAGACAAAGAATGTACCGGAGAGCAATTGCGTGTCCCGTTGTCCTTTGTACCGAAGCAAAAGGTTCGTTAGAGTTGTCCAGGACGACTTCCTGCTATTACTGGACTCGTATTGTTGTTCACTGGTAAATTCTCTTCTCTCTCTTTCTCTCTCTCTCTCTCTCTCTCTCTTCTCTCTCTCTCTCTCTCTCTCTCTTCATTCAGAAATTTACGCCTGATTTTTCTTTATACACGTGTAAGTGCTGTTGGCCATTCAAAGCTGACGGGGCTAAGAGAAAATTGTGCTTAAGGACCGAAAAAAGAAAACATCTGTCACGTTTCTCCGTTTATCTCGCTCGTTTCCGCAATTTGTGTAAACGCAATGGTCTTGCGCGTTAAATCGACAGCCCGAGTGAGAAATGAGCGCTGAACTTTCTCAACGTTGGTTTTTTGAAGAAAAGCCCCGGCCACGTGTCAAACCCAAACTGACATTCGTATGAACTTTTTATGGATACTGGTGTAGAAATATTGTCATACAGTCAGATTCGGGCCGGAATTCCTGGCTTCTCGATCGGGATCTTGTTGGATATCGGATCGGATTCGGGAACTCAATGAAACGCTAGCAAATCGGATTCAAGCCAGGATCCTAATCGGGAAGTATTAAGGAATCTAGTCAGAATCCATATAGAAAGTTTGCATAGGATCCAGGCTAGAATGCCGAACTTCTGGAACAAAATCTAGTTCGATAGCGAATCGGATGCCAGTGATTGATGTAAAAATCAATCACTGGCGTCCGATTCGCTATCGAATTGTGGAGAATCGAAATGTGGAGAATTCTTGGCGATTTGATCATTTAATCATTTTTCTTAGTGTGGAAAAGCGTTTTTTTTTTTGGATATTTAGGTTTTTCGAGCTCTGATAAAGATCCTGAAAAATATCATCGTTTAATACAAAGAGCCAGTATAGATTTATAGGAATGAGGTACATCAAGAGTTCATGGAAACAGAATCTTGGATGTGTCTTATCAAGAATCCATCTATGGAATATTGTCACATTAAAAAATCTCGAGATATCTACCAGTGTAAAAATTTGAGTCGGAAAAATGTACTACTCCTTATCTGCCTTTCCTAGATAATACCAAGCCATGATTCGCCATGTCACACTTTGCCTCTACGTTTCGTAAAAAATTGTCAACAATTAATAAACGGTGCAGACGGATCGTTTAATTTTTGGGTTACATTATTGTCATAATGTACTGAGTCGTTTGACAGTTTTTCATAACAATCTTGACATTCCTTCACACTATTTCGTACGTAAAACTGCCGACCACCGATGACTGTAGGCATCTCCCTATGTTAAAAAGTGTTTTTTCAAATGTAAATTTTATGGAAACGGTGTAGACGATCGTTTTAAAATTTGGAGGGTTCATTCAGTGTACGACAAAGAAACTACTGTATGAATTTGGGTCAAATGGTAGCATTTCGTCATTTGTCCCCAAAACTTCTTAATCAACAAAAATTGACAGCCGTGCCAAGCATGCTGCAAGAGAAACTAACGACATGTAATGTAGGAAATAAAAAAATGCAGAATTTACGTTCGAGTGTTCTTCAAAGTTGAATCAACGTTGGCTTGATCAACGTCGAGGTTGTCAGAGATGGATGAAAAGAAAAGAAAAAGATGGTTATGATCAACGCTGTTAGAAAGTCTCGTTGGACTCGCTCCATGAAAGAAAATCGATTGGCAAGTTCTTTTTTTTTTTTTTTCGAAGTTTCACATTTTATCGTATTTCCATATTACCAGAATCCAACCGCCTCGCTCTTTTATCTCCATAAATTCATAAAAAGAGAGAGCTAATCTCCCTTGGGAGGTTGGCTGGTTACGCTGACAGTGTGGATCGGAGCGGGGAAAATGGGATCAGGGAGAATGTTGCAAAGTATGCTGTAAAAGGAATGAAGTGGGGACGTGAATTTTCCGTTACGAGAATAAGAACATTGGAAAAAAAAGAGTGCCTGTGTTGAGAGTGTATGCTCTCTGGCCATTCGAGAAGATTCCTTCGAAGTTTCTTTCCGGGCCTCCCACATATTGGGTCGTAGCGTGCAATGGAACGGGTCACCTGACCATGATGGCGGATCCATGGATCAGCCATCTTGAATCCACAATGTCAGTAGAAGTAGCCACGGTAATGATGCGAGGAGCCCAACGACCCGACGTAGGATGGTCATCAATTGCCAGTGGATGTGAGCTCAAAGAAAATCTGATATGTTGGAAAAAGAATGGCGAAACATGACTATGTCTGCGTACAACGAAAATGATGCAAGTGAAAATCTCGTCATGGATGCTGATGGCGTTTATGTTGATGTCATGGATGTTGATGACTTGAAGTCAACTATCACATGGCATTTATGATAAGATGTACCAATCGATACATCAAAGGAGACAAAAATAGCCGCATACGTCATTACAATCCAACGACATGAATGAATCAACGTTAAGGCAATAATCGTTAAAATCGTTAGTTAAGGCAACTAAAAAAAAATCGATTTTCCAAATTTGATATGGATAGAGGGATATACATCCCTCTATCGTCCCTGCTGCGGGCATTGCGAAGTTATTATTATTACTGTTTAAAAAAAAAACGTTTTTAACTTTGAACAAAGATAGGGCGAAAAAATAACTTTTATTTCACTCGGTACGATAATGGACGTTTTACGTACGCTCCGCGTGCGTAAAACCCCCATTTTCACACCGCGTACAATAAAGTTTCGTATAATACTCGACGAAAATTTTTTTTCTAACCTCGTGTGATTGCAACACTCGCTTTCGGCTCGTGCTGCAAACTGACACTCTTTAAAAAAAAAGTTTTTTCGTCCTTGTGTCATAATGTACTATTTTTTCAGACAGTCGTCATTATTACATTTTTTTCCCTCACTTTGGTAGTTGCCATAATGACATTTTTATTGATCAAGAAAATTAGTTTTATTTCTTTTTTAGATGAATGAGAGTTTTGGAATCATGTCAGTCGCCTCAACCCTTTTGGCCACGCTCATATTTAGAGGCTCATAACATTTTCACTTTTTATTGCACAAATTTTTTTTCCCCGTGCCTCTTATGTCAAGGGGAAAAAATCATCTCGTGTGATTGCGACACTCGCTTTTGGCTCGTGCTGCAAACTCACACTCGTTAAAAAAATGTTTTTTCGTCCTCGTGTCATAATGTATTATTTTTTTTTCAGACTGTCTTCATTATTAATTTTTTTTCTCACTTTTGTACCGCCATAATGACATTTTTATTGATCAAGAAAATTAGTTTTATTTCTTTTTCAGATGAATGAGAGTTTTGGAATCATGTCAACCTCCTCAACCCTTTTTGGCACGCTCATATTTAGAGGCTCATAACTTTTTCAATTTTTTTTCTCCATTTTTCTTCGTAAGTTCTTGACAAATCAATAAAAAAACGTCTAAAAAATGGACACTTAAAATCTTTTACGTTTTTTTTTCTATCATGCCCGGAAGAACGTCCGAAATCTAGGTCTTTGCACTCAACAGATTCAACGCATCTAGTTAATGTCAAAATTCTTTTGACATTAACTAGATGCGTCTATTTGTTTTTCAAAAATTTTGAATTAACTGATTTTTTACGTGAAATCAAGTTTTTCCTATTTCATTCCATTATTAAAATTATATTATTTTAAATATATTTATTTATTCAAATGAAAAAGCATTTTTAACTTTGAACAAAAAATAGGGCGAACAATTAACTTTTTTTTTCAGACAGTTGTCATTAATTTTTTTTTCTCTCTTTGGTACCAGCCATTATGGCATTCTTATTTATCAAGAATATAAGTTTTTATTTCTATTTCAGATGAATGACACTTTTGGAATCACGTCAACTGTATCAACCCTTTTTGTCACGGTATTTGGAGGTCCATAATTTTTTCAATATTACTTTTTTTTTAAGCCCGTGAAAAATCAATAAAAAGCCTACAAAAAAATGGATACTAAAAATTTAGGTCTCTAGACTAGAAAATACTGCTTCAACTCTAGTGGCTCAGCTGTCAATAATCGTTGTCAACACGAAAAAAAAAAAATCTTTTCATTGTATCGAACAGTTGCCAATCATTTTCGGCTCATCGTCGTATGCCATTAGGATATGCAGGTTCAATGAAGTGCGAATGGACAAACCACGAGTGAGTCGCTTACTAATGAGGCTCTATGATCCATTTTATTGATCGTTAAGCGGGTAGAAATTGTTCCCAGTGGAATCTCCGTTCACGTAGCACATCGACGAAGATCGTTTCTCATATACGCGTTTTGTTCACGACATTCGATGTTATTGCGAAACACAACCGAAGGATGATGGGCAATGTTCCATGCGGTTACGTAGACAAGAAAATACATTCGTCGACGAATCGCGGTCTCTCAACATCCACCCCCATCCCTCGCCCCAGACTTTGCCTCCACCCCCTCGCCCGCGGTACAGGAGAATCGGTGGATGACGTAATAGGATAAGTGTAGCACAATGGCCGTTATGTAGGTCGGCGTGTCAGTGCCACCAGCCACCCCTGATTTTCGGCCCATTCTCCACTATCCGGCTGGCTGGCTGTGCGAGAAGACCTACCCTTCGTATAAAACTAGCCTCCCACCCGGATCCGGGCCTACGCGGCCTCGTTTCAAATCCAACCGCTAGATAACTAAAGCCCTGTTTACCGTTGCTCCTTTCATCGGTTTATCGTCCCTTAAGGCCGGATCCTGAATTAGAAGGTCCAAAAAATCGACTTTTTTTTTTATTGTTTAAATCTATTCCTGATGCATCTAAGAATGTCTAGACAAAGTTTTATAGCCCAATTCGAAATTATTCCAAAGATACAGCACTGAACGTAGTGGAGTGTCGAGCAGGTATACGGGCGCTCGGGCAGTTAGGGCGCCCGTTTTCTCGAGTTTTCGTTTTTACGATTTTTCTAATTTGGCGCATCTGATTACAAAAAAACTAGAAGTCCAATCGAAACAAACCAAAGCTTGTTCGCTTCAGTATCGTTTTCTTTTCTATTTGAACTAAAAACATTGTCGAAAAAAAAATTCTTAACAATTTTTTTAGCAAGTTGAAATAATTTTTTTTTTCACAAAAAGCACATTTTCTACTTCAAACCCGAAAAAACATTCAAATTTCAAAATTTTTTTCGTTTTTTTTAGTTCATATAGAAGAAAAATATGTCACAATTAAAATGGTTTTTGTTTTTTTTTGTTTCAGATGAAAATTACGAGCTCCATTTGTCACGCCGCATGGAAACAGCAGTGGCACGAATGTGCATAAAAATCGGTTGCCTGTTGATATTTTTCTTTAAAAAAAATTGTTTTCTTGTGTTCAGACATGTAATAAAATAATCTGAAAATTTCGCTAAACTTGCTTTTTTTTTTACCCGAAAAAAATTCCTCAAAATATCGATTTTTCGAACCGGCTAATTCAGGATCCCGCCTTAAGGCATACATCTCCATCTAATGCACATATTTTTAAGAATTTCTTTTTTCATAATAAAATTTATCTCTTTATTTTAATATTTTTATACATGAAAATAGAAGTCTCAAAGGACAAGTAAAAATTTAAAAAATGTTTTTTCTTTTTAATTTATCTTGTTGATCTGGCTGCTTGAATTTATCCGTGCCCTTCACCTTGTCGACACGAAATCTTAACTTTCGAGAAAAAAAAAATGAAACATTTTTTTCTGGCAGTGTGTGACAAGCATGTTTCGCGAGGTAAGTGTGACAACGAAGGGTTGAGCATCTCAAAAATGAGCCCTGAAATCGGTGATTAGGCGGTGAGTCACTTAAATCTCAAAATTGCATTAACAATTTTTCTTAAAATGATACTTTTTTAAGTTTGTGGAAAACATAACTCTGAAACGAGTTGTCCGATCGTACTAAAATTGTACATACAATTCAATGACAATAGTACCTTGAAATTATACCTACTTTTTTATGAAAATTACTTCCAAAAAGTACTTTTTTCTCGAAAAAAGCACGACAATTTGTGTAAAATTTGTTTTTTTTTCTGAAGTGTCCATTTTTTTAAAATTTTAATCGTTTTATATGTCTCTTACGTATAAGTTCAGCATTTGGATCTTGAAATTACTATTTCTTGGCTTATATTTTTCAGCTCAATATTAAAGTCCCTGGATTTTGCCACAAACAAAACATACCATAACATCGCCATTTTGCAACATTTTTTAATAAAAAAAATTAATTTAAATAGTTTAATTATGTAATAAATTATACCTATAGTTTCATAGATGTAAAGCGTTTTGTTCCTTTCAAAAAAAAAATCATCAAAATTGCCTATTTTCCGTTGTTTGCCCTCACCCCCCCCCCCCCCCCCCCCCCCTTAAAAGAAGAAGTTTCATCGAAACACAATTTCGTTGAGTTGGCTCGAATTGAGCGCGTAGTATACGTCGTTAATAAATGATGACAATAGAACGAAATCATTCTGTCGAGTATTAAAAAAGGGCCCTCTTATCTGGACGTCCTGCACTTGATACCTCTGTCTCGACTGTTTTTTCGTCAGACTTGGTCGAGCTTTTTCGGCTCGTTGGCGGCGTGCTCCTGGAGAAGACAGAGCGCAAACGATCGTCGATAAAGCCGAACGAAAGTTGTCATCTGCAGCAGACATTTGCGAGATATACAATGTAAAAAACTATATACATATACATATATGCATACAACCCATATAATTCAAGTACATAAATATAGATACGTGTACGTTTTTTTTTTTTTACCGAAACGTTGATTTTGGGGACAGGACGTTGCTCGAGGTCGAATGTCTTGAATAAACTGAATGTGTAAATTAAGGAGTTACGTGGGTTTGAAAATTTCAAAAAATCCATTTCTTTTAAATTTTATTATTTAATAGTACAATATGTCTAGAATATTCTCACAAAGTTTTGAGTCAATCGGAGTGAAAGTCTAGGAGAGAGAGAGAGAGCCTTTGGGAATTCCCCCCGTTGGGAAAGACCGACCGGGAGCGACGCAGGTCTACGCATTTTTCTCAAAACACTATTTTTTAAGTCGGTGGACACGATTTCTCAAAAACTAATGCACCGATCTTATTGAAATTTTGCACACTTATTCAAAATAGCATTGACTAGTGATTTAACGAAGGTTTTCTTGTTTTTCGATTACAACTAATTTTACAAGGCTATACGTAGTGCAAATTGTACCAAAAATTGAACTATTTTGCATACAACTCTGCGAAAAATTCAAATTTCAATTTTTTTTTTAAATCCTTCGTTCAATCACGAGCTATACTTATCTACTAACAGAAAAAAAATGGTTTTTTAATTTCAGATAAAGCTATCATGAGTTATCCTGACCACTACGAGGACACTTTTTTTTGAGGGGTCTCCGGAAACCAGGTCCCACCGGCCGAATTTCCGAAATTTTTGGATGAGTTTTTTTTTTTAATATTGTTGAAATGTTGCTCTTTTATATGCATAACAGTTTGAATAAAATAATTTATATATTGGGTGAAGTAACAAGTTCTGAGCGTTTTTCGCGAGATGTCTTTAGTGAGCCATATCTCACGATGTATACATCGCATCCGGTCATACTATACGGCGATTTAAAGGTGACATTACGCTTCAAAAAAAGTTCTTTGCCAGTTTTGTGTTTGGTGAAGCCAGTTGTGTGTTACAGCGCTCCAAAATGGAGATAAAAAAAGAGAAAATTCGATACATTCTTCAGTACCCCTACGACCAAGGTGAAAAGGCGGAAGCAGGCGGCCAAAAAAAATTGTGCTGTTCATGGACCCAATACAGCAACGAATGCAACAGCAAAGCAGTGATTCCAACGATTCCGTTCTGGTAATATGGACGTCGAAGATGAGGCACGCTCTGGTAGGCCAATCGTCGAAAATGTCGATAAAATCATGGAAATCGTCGAGTCGAACCGGCATGTGGGCACTTATTCCATTGCCCAGGAACTGAATATTAGCCAGAAAACCGTTTGGGACCATTTGCATAAGGCTGGTCTCAAGAAGAAGCTCGATGTATGAGTGCCACACAAATTGACGCAAAAGAACCTTTTGGACCGAATTGATGCCTGCGATTCTTTGCTGAAACGTAACGAAATCGACCCATTTTTGAAGCGGATGGTGACTGGCGATAAAAAATGGGTCACATGCGAGAATAACAGCCGAAAAAGATCGTGGTCCAATCGCAGTGAGCCGGCCCAAACGATCGCCAAGCCCGGATTAACGGCCAAGAAGGTTTTGCTGTGTGTTTGGTGGAATTGGAAGGGCATCATCCACTATGAGCTGCTCCCATCGGGCCAAAAACTCAATTCGGACCTCTACTGTCAACAACTGATCAGATTGAAGCAGGCGATCGACCAGAAGCGGCCAGAATTGGCCAATAGGAAGGGTGTTGTGTTCCATCAAGACAACGCCAGGCCGCACACATCTTTAACGACGCGTTAGAAGCTCCGAGAGCTTGGATGGGACGTTCTATCGTACCCGCCGTATAGTCCAGACCTGGCACCAAGCGATTATCACCTTTTCAAGCATTTGCAAAATTTTCTTGATGGCGCAAAACTGGCCTCAAGAGAGGCTTGTGAAAATGAGCTGGTCAAGGTTTTTACCAATAGGGACGTGGACTTCTTCAATCGCGGAATTATGAAATTGCCTTCAAAATGGATAAAAGTTATCGAACAAAATGGCGCATATTTCATATAAATCGGATAATCCTATGTTAATTTCATCGTCGAAATAAAGCGAAAAAACCCTCAGAACTTTTTACTTCATCTAATATAATATAAAAAAAAAAAAAATAGAGAAAATATGCTTATTTTTGGCTTCGAAACCCACGTAACCTCTTAAGGCCAAGTAGAAGGTATACCACGTGACATATGAGTGCGAGAGAGATAGCTAAAATTTTCGAACCGAGATTTCTCAAAGATGAATAATTTTTAGGGCAAAAGAAAATCGTCACGCCCTGTGTCAGGATATTCTCCAAAGCCTGATGCTTCGTTTTTCCTCAAAAACCTTAACCATTGATGAGAAAACTGGGTTGGAAAATTTGTGAGGTTATGTTGACCTTGTGCGTGCCCTTAAATAATGACACTGGCAACGTAGCCTTCGGTCTGGCATCTCTTTTATTGAAATTGCTGTCACACAGCAATTTCAATAAAAGAGTTTTTTTTTGGCCAGTATAAAAACATTCCTGTGGCGCATCAGCCTCCTTATTAGCTTGATTTGAGTCCTTTAGACGTTTTTCCTCTTCCCAATATTGAAAAATCACCTCAATTCACGTCATTTTGGGACTCTCGAAAACATTGAAACGTCCGTAACCGACTGAAGGCTATTCCAGTATTCGAGTTCCAGCACTGCTATAAAGATTGGAAGAACACCGTCACCAGCGATGTGTGGCTTCCCAACGAAGTTATCTCGAGAGAGACAATATTGAATTGCAATTATATTCGAATAAAAAAAAAATTGAAAAAAAAATCAGCCTCATTACTCAATTTACACACCTCGTATAGTTCGAAAGAACGATTATTAATGAAAATATCTTCTTTTTTTTTGTTGCCCCTGTTCAAATTGTGAGAGAGAAAAATCTTTTCACCGGCTAAGACAATTATTAATTTATAAAGGTCCGTGAGCTGGATTCTCCATAATGACGCGAATGCCGTCACGAAGGTAGAAGACTAATGAGAAAATTCTGGGCGCTAGTGCGAAGCATCAGCTCGTTAAATAATAATTATTATTATTATAATAGGAGAATTACCTGAGGAAAAATAAGAGATATAATAATGATAATGCTGATGATCACAATATACTCGTCGTGACGGAAATACAAGGAGCAACGAAACCGGTCGAAGAAAAATGTGATTGAGCGAGCTTGATGAGTGGATGTTTCAGTCTTCGTGTGTGTGTGTGTGTGTGTGTGTGTGCAGCTGTTTTCTTCGCAACGATTCCAGAAGTTCCTGACTTGAGACGTCAACGTCACAGAATAAAAATTATATGAGGAATGAATATACTATTGTATTGTCGGATTAATGGTTTTTGAAAATCCCTTTTAAAAAGTACTTTTTTTATTGCAAAAAAAGCACGAAAATGTGTAAAATTGAATTTTTTTTTCTATAGTGTTCCATTTTTTTTATTTCCAATTTTTTAAACGTTTCGCAGGTATGAGTTCAACATTTTTTTGGATTTACTAAATACTAAAAATCCTTGGCTCTTATTTTTCAAATCAATATTGAAGTCGTTGACGTGTTGCAATATTTTTTTCAATGAGAAAATTAATTCAAACAGTTTAATTATGTAATAAATTGTACCTAAAGTGTCATAAATGTAAAACGTTTTGTTCCTTTCGGAAAAAAAAAAAATTAAAAATAATTTGATCAAAATTGGCTACTTTATCATCGTCTACGTGTATCTTTCCCCTTAAAAATCTCCAAGAATTCATGAAATTTAAGGCCTTAGGCCTTACTCTAGAGGCCAAAAAAAGGGCATATTTTGTGATTTTTTTTTCAGCGAAACCATAAAATAAATCGGAATTACAAAATAGGGGTTTTATTGTACACGTAATTGACTGTACAAAATTATTTTTTTCACAGCGATACATGTGAAAATGGCGACTGTGCAGCATTTTTCCGATGACGCCTTTATTTCTGGAAGGTCAACGGCCGGACCAACAGCTCCTATAATTTTTCAGTTATGATGAGACACTAAAGTTTTTTCGATTATATATAAGAATAGCTATAGAAGTACGTAGGATTTTTTTTGATATATTGTTTTTTTGTCAAAATGGCGCATTTCTAAAACAAAAAGTATCAAATGCCATGAGAAAATCGTCAGAAAATTGTTTACAAAAAAGGAACTATGCAATATAATAAAAAAAATCCTACGTAGTGCCTCGGAAAATGTAATTCTAAATATACAGTTAAAATTTCAAGTGAATCGGTTGAAATTTGTTTGAGTTATGAGTCCGGCCGACTTGAAAAATGTAGTTTTGAGATAATCGCGTTTAAGGCCTTATATACGCGATTTCGCCGATTTTCGAAGGTACTTTTCTAGACGCGGTTAAACAAAAAAATGACGCATATATTGACAACATTTTTTTTACAGATCATTTATGCACATGGTTAAGTATATGTAAAAAAAAAAAAAACAGAAATATTAACACATGGCGGAGATATAACATAATAAAGCAATGTATTTTTTTTGCGCGCGAGTTGATGGTGAAAGTTCTCGGCATCGATGTGGGTGTCTGAAAAAAAAAATGAACATATTTATAATTGCATAATGAATGTATCTTCAGTGTGAACCAACAATATTATTTTTTTTTAAATTATTATAATAAAAATTCGAAACTTAAAAATTTGTTTACTCAATTTTCTGTTGGTATTTCATTTTTTATATTTTTTTGTGTCATTGAAATTTTTGTTTCCGTGGTTCACACGATAGGTGATGATACTAAGAATATGTTGTAAAAATTTCAAAGCGATCTGAACCTTCGTTCAAGAGTTAGAACTTTCACAAGGTTCAAAAAAGTGAATCGTGAAAAAACGGCTTTGAACTTGGCGGTCGGGCGCGCCGCGCGCTATCTATTTTACGCTCTAAATGCTGTAACTTTAACAATTTTTGGACTTTTTCAATTCTGTAAAGCTTAAAATATTCCTAACCGTTCAGGCTAATGGAATCAAAAATTAAAAAAAAATGAAAAATTTTCAAATTTTTCGCGTATATAAGGCCTTAAGAGGGGTTGCGCTAGAATTCGAAAATCGAGTACTCAGAGATTTTTCACACCCATAATCTTTTGGAATATAATTTTATAGGTACCAAGGTACATTTTTAACAAACAAAAAAAATCGTTTTTTGGAAAATTCTAGAGTGGCCTGAGGCCTTAAAGAATTTCGCTCGGTCCGAACTTCCATACTTCGCTGAGAAATATTCCACCTATTTACGTCTAATTTTTATTAATGATCCTGTTTACCGATTCGCCCCCTTGGCGTATATGCACGAGAAATATTGTAAAATTCCGTCAGGTTGACTCGTGCGTTAGCATATATATTCGTATATATATATATAGATCTCGAGGCGATATATTCTGAATATTATTCTGGCAACGCAAAACGAACAATGAAGGGAACCAGCTCAGCGACCAAGCTGGAACTCACCGGAACGAATGAGGCTCTCGGCTGCAGTTGTGCAGCCAACCCTCCTACCCCGAGATGCCTGCATGAATATCTCGGACTGATTTATACTCGCGGCATATTGACTCGACTGCTATGTTTGTTAAAAGCGAATGAAAAATCTTAACCCAACCCCCTGCCTCTTCTTCCCCTCGTCCACCATCCCTGTCTGACGTTTCACCAACGTCGGCACTGTCGCGAAGCGCAAAATTTAGACGTTTCTCGTATTAACATATATTCGCTGCTTGTGCGTTAAATCAAGATACATGGTGGCCTCAGTTCTACGTATCCATTTGTGGAAAATCCAACCGCTTCAATAATGATCGGCAAAATATGAGCCAAGATTTTATAGTATTTTCACATCTAAAGGCTGAACTTAAACCTGAGAAACATTTTAAAAAGTTAAAAATTCAAAATACGTGACACCGGAGGAAGAAAAAATTCGTATTTTACACGAAAATTTTCGTTCTTTTTTGCAATAAAAAAAAACGTATGTTCGAGAGTGTTCTGGAATCTTTCGAAAGATTCGAGAATGTTCTAGAATCTTCCACAATATTTGAGAGTGCTCTGGAATGTTCTAGAATCTTCCAGAATGTTCGAGAGTGCTCTAGAATGTTCTAGAATCTTCTAGAATGTTCGAGAGTGCTCTAGAATGCTCTAGAATGTTCCAGAATATTTCTAGAATGTTCCAGAATGTTTCTGGAATGTTCCAGAATGTTTCTAGAATGTTTCTAGAATGTTCCAAAATGTTATGGAATCTTTCAGTGGGTTCGAGAATATTCTAGAATGTTCCAGAATGTTTGAGAATGCCCTAGTATGTTCTAGAATGTTCTAGAATATACCAGAATGTTCGAGAGTGCTCTAGCATGTTCTAGAATGTTCCAGAATGTTCGAGAGTGCTCTAGAATGTTCTAGAATCTCCCAGAATGTTCGAGAGCGCTTTAGAATGCTCTAGAATGTTCCAGAATGTTTCTAGAATGCTCCAAAATGTTATGGAATCTTTCAGTAGGTTCGAGAATGTTCTAGAATGTTCCAAAATGTTATGGAATCTTTCAGTAGGTTCGAGAATGTTTCTAGAATGTTCCAGAATGTTTGAGAATGCTCTAGTACGTTCTAGAATGTCCGAGAGTGCTCTAGAATGTTCTAGAATATTTCAGAATGTTCGGGAGTGCTCTAGAATGTTCCACGATCTTCCAAAATGTTCGAGAGTGCTCTAGAATGTTCTAGAATGTTCCAGAATGTTTCTGGAATGTTCAAGAATATTTCTATAATGTTCCAAAATGTTATGGAATCTTTCAGTAGGTTCGAGAATGTTTCTAGAATGTTCCAGAATGTTTGAGAATGCTCTAGTATGTTCTAGAATGTACGGGAGTGCTCTAGAATGTTCTAGAATATTCCAGAATGTTCGACAGTGCTCTAGAATGTTCTAGAATCTTCCAGAA
>CAWVQM010000071.1:0-35341 GCA_963932345.1 Ophion ventricosus | reverse complement strand
GAGAGAGAGAGAGAGAGAGAGAGAGAGAGAGAGAGAGAGAGAGAGAGAGAGAGAGAGAGAGAGAGATGCTTGTCCATCAGAAATCCAAAAGCACGTGTTCAAACGATCCATTTAGTGCACTTACACGGCTCACGATATTGAAGTTTGCATCATTAAAATGCAACGAAATCTTTTCTTTCTTCTTACGGGCTTGAAGTTTTCATCGTTGGAATGCAAATAAATTTTTTTTACTTTCTCATTTTCAGTATCGATACATCCTATCGTCCTTCTATGAAGGAGATATTCTGAAGATTCTACTTAGGGATCGATAAATCTAATATTTGCAAAAGAAAAGCTCGGATCGTAATGAAAATAAAGAAAGAATTTTCGTTGCGTTTTGCAACGATGCCTTCAATACGATATACAATTTCGTGCGGTGGTTTCAATGATACGAGCGACGGTGGAAATTGTTACTTGTCCGTCCAGATTTTCTAGCTTCAGATTTTCGCTTCGAATGAGACAGAGATGTATGCTGTTTTTTTTTTTTAGCGAAGGAATTTTCACCCTCGGGCTACTATAGCTCTCTCTTTTTATTCCTAACCCCCTCCCCTCTCTCTCTCTCTCTCTGTCTATTTTCTCTCTTTTTCTCGTGCTATGTACATTTCTACTTTGCATCCTCTCGTTGAGTGGACCGACCATGAGCACCACCGTCAGAGTTACAACATTGTGTACCGTTAGGATGAAGATTATTGGTATGTGTGCGTTAGTTCTACCGGAGCAACGCGCGCCTCGTGTTTTTGTATCTACTCCGACAACGTGAAATATCCCAGCGTTTGTGTTAAGGCAGTAGTCTGCTTTAGGAGCCGAAAAAAAAAGCGTTTTTTCAACAATTTTTTTGAAAGGGAAGGAAATGATTGCGGTAAACGAAATTTTGAGACGATAGTATATTATATTCAAGCTTTAAAAAACAATTTTTATTATTACAAATTATTGAAATTTGCCAAAGTTGTAACGATTTTTCTGGGGCGCCTGGAGTGTGCACTCGTAAATCGGTGCCGGTGATGGAGGTCGTGCGATGCATCTGAAACAGTGGAACCAAATTTTTTTTTAGTTTTTATAAGTTCCTTTTCTATATGAACTAAAAAAATACCGAAGAAATGACGAAATTCCAAATTTTTTCGAAGTTTGAAAAAAAAATTCACTTTTTTGAAAAAAAAAAATTCACTTTAAGTTGCAAAACAAGTAATTTAAATAGTACTTTTGTCCAACTTTTTTAGTTCAAATAGAAGATAATTCAATACTGAAGCTAGATCACTTTGGTTTTTTTCGATCGGACATATATTGGTTTTACTATCGCCGGCACCGTTTTCCAAAACTTGTGAAAATGAAAACTCGAGAAAACGGGCTGTAAAGTTCTGCCCGAGCATTCGCACCTGCTCGACGCTTGGCCACTAAAACTGATCTAGCTTCGAAAATATGTCGAATTGGCCTCTAAAATTTGAACACATATTCTTGGATAGTTTTGGAATAGATTTAAGACAAAAAACGAAAATCGATTTTTTGAAGCCTGTAAAGCAGACTACTGCCTTAATACAATTCCTCGAATGGGAAATCTATTGGAGAGAAAAAAAAACATTTTTAAATAAATAAAAATACCATCAGAAACGTTGAAAGGTGATTTTTGTTGTTGTTGTTGTTTTTTTCCTTTTGGATGGCAACAAAGAAGAGAGAGAGAGACGTAAAAATCGCCGAACTCGAAGAATGTTTCTTCGTCACATTTGCTACGAAAACTCTACTCATTGACAGCAATGTACTTTGCGCCTTTGAGCTATTCAAATTTTACGAAGGTGAAATTGGCCATGAAGTATACGTGTGTGTGCGTATATATAAATGTATATATATATATATATTTATGTACACGTTGCCTCGGTAAATGTCCGTCAAATTGTTAATTTAACGACTTCTCCCGAAGCTCATTTATCCAATTGCGTTATTACGTGACTGTTGTATACCCGGCCGCGCGAAATCGCAGAATTTCCACTCGGCCCATTGTCGAACTCTTGTTCGACTCTGTACTTCTCTTCGTTTCACTTTACACGAATAATCCGTGACTATGGTGTGTCCCCATCGTTACGATTGCGACAACGATCCGTTCGTGGAAGGAAAGCGAAAAAAGAAAAAAAGGATGAGAGCATTGCGACGAAAATCGATCGATCGGACTTGTCCGACTGATTGACCCGCCCAATTGACTCTCGTCGAGACACTTGAACACGAACGATTGTAGAAAAAAAAAAAATACACGGTAATAATAATAATTGTAATGATGAAAATGATCAAATAATTTTTTTTTTTTAAATAATTGTGGATTGTTCAATACCGCTACGAAGAAATTGCGTTTTTCTTCGTTTGGCTTGTTTGATAAAGATATACATTTCGAAATTTCTTCATTAAACAAAAAAAAATCGATTTTTGGGTTTGTTTGGGTTTTTGGAAAATCTTGGAGTGGCCTGAGGCCTTAAAAAAAATAGAAACACGTAAAAATGAGCGATTTTCACAGCCTGAATCGACCGAATTTGATTTGTTTGAAAAGAATCAATTTACGATGCAAAACATTTAGTCGAATAACCCACATTATAGTCGACGGTTAATTCGATGGAAAGATTACGCATGCTCCGATCCTTTGTTTTACTTCGCTCTGCTTCTCTCTCTCTCTCTCTCTCTCTCTCTCTCTCTCTCTCTCTCTCTCTCTCTCTCTCTCTCTCTCGCGTGCTCCTCTACTTATCCGTCATCTCGTTCGGTCTAGTTAGAAAAAAAAAAAAAAAAAATTCTCCCACAGTTTGCTGACACGTATATCCTCATGCCCGCTTGCTTAGTTCTTCTCACAGCCTCTTATCGGTCCTTTTTTTTTCTCCCCTATCCTCCTTTGTCTCCTTTTCTTCTCCCCCGCCTCCTCCCCTCTCTTTCCCTTTATCTGTGATTCGTCTTTCTTCATTGCTTTTTTTTTTTTTTTCTTCTTCTTTATCTTCCACCCTTCTACCTTCTTCTCACAATTCGCGACCTACAGGGTGTCTCGGATAAAACCGCGAACGTTGGCTCGACAAAACTTGACGTGCCGAAAAAAAATGGCCAATGCAACGAGAGAGATGAGAATTTTTAATATCTCGCGAGAAAGGTAAACTTCAATATTGTGAAAAAAAAAATCTGACGAATGGACAGATGGAGCGTTCGTGTTCACGTGGGAACTATTGTTCATTCGATTTCGAATCAATCGGGGATTTCTTTTCAAGCTTTGAACCGGCAAACATTTTTGGACACCCTGTAGAGCTCAAGTATTATACGCGTGTCGTTGTAAAGCCTCACACGTAAGTGAACGCTACGCGTGTGTTTGGTACGTTAACTCCGAGAAGTCTCGTGTCGGATTGCATATACTTCCCTCTTTCTCGTTCCCACTCACGGACACTTTTCGAGGGGCAAAAGATATTTTCTTGGTACAGCCTGTACTGTATCATCCGTTAGTTCCCATTAGCCTCACCGAGTTAATCAACTCTGTACCTATATTCATTTCTCCCTCCCCCCCCCCCGCTCCCAACATTGCATGCGCACACCGCACATGCAAGCCTTGCGGGGGTGTAGGTGCTGGTTGATGACACGAATAATTCGAGGATCACGATTGAATTGAACAAATAACAATTTGGAGAAAAATTATTCGCTAATTTAAATAGCAAAAGAGCAGAGGTGAGATTTTTTTCTTCTTTCCTGCTAAATAATACGATCGTGCAATTATTCACGTATACATTTTCTGTCTCGGTTTTTTTAAATTTTTAATACATTTTTTTTGTTTTGTTGAATGCGAATGCATAAGAAGGAATTTTGTGAATGAACGATAAATTATATCGCATTGGAATCGCGAATAGAAAATTGTATGTTTATTCTGTGGAAAGGTGGGGCTCCCTTTACCTGATGATGAAATTCGGACGATTTTTATGACGTTGAAATTTGCATCGTTGGAATGCAACGAAAGTTTTTTTTTTTTCTTCTTCATATTTCCCTTTTTCTTATTTTATATTTTTATTTAAAATCATTTTCTCCGTTCTTATTGTTATCGAAAATAAATTTTGACGGAGATATTTAGGTTGTAGATTTCCAATAAAAATGTCAAAGAACATTTGCATCAGCTTTGATTCGCCAAGAAAGAAAAATTGGCAATTAGAAAGAAAACAAAAAAAAAAAACGTTTCTTTGTGTTTCAATGATCTACGTTTGAATAAGTTGCACGTATATATAAAACAAAAAAAAGTGTAAATATATTTACTGTTTCTTGGTGAACAGTATGAAACTAAGAGTGATAAAACTTTATGGCTTTCCATGCGTATTATAAAAATTGGTCACGTCAGTGAAGCAAAGGGGAGAGTCCACTCCACGTATAGAAAAAAGCATATTTCTACGCCTCGGTCTAGCCTAAGCGTGAACCCCCACAAGTGTGTTTATACGTTGTCGATCTCCGATTTCGATACCGGCGAGAGACCAGCCAAGAGTGCGCTGAAAGAATTGACGTAAATAAATAACGTTGGCTCGATTGGCCAATGGGGCTCTTGTGCTTCGTGTCCCTCTTGTCCCATTGGCTCGTTATTATTCGGACTTGATTGTTCTTCCGGTGAAGTGTGTTTGTCGTTGCGCTCATATTTCACGTATCGCCACGACTCTCTCTCTCTCTCTCTCTCTCTCTCTCTCTCTTTCTCTCTCTGGCTCTCTCTCTCTCTGGGCCTTATCGCTCCGGGTCCACGACGAGCTGACGATGCTTGAGAAAGTTGCAAGTCTCGGGCGTGAAATCGAAGACGAGATCCGGTGGTCTCTTCGACGAAAAGAGAGAGAGAGAGAGAGAGAGAGAGAGAGAGAGAGAGAGAGAGAGAGAGAGAGAGAGGGACTCGTACTTAGCTATGTAAGCGAAAAAGTGGGCAATGTTGAGATTGAAGGGGTTGAGAGGGGTTTGTTGCGTCGAGTCTTATAGCAGCATCATATTCATCGAGTCAAAAAGCTCAGTTCTTCTTTGCTCTCGTCACGAGAAGGTTCTGCCGAAAACTTGATTCCATTCGAGAGTTTCTTTCTTTTTGTTTATTTATTTATTTATTTATTTATTTATTTATTTATTTTTGACATTTTTCTCGTCGCTTCGATCTCGCTCTCATTAATCGTCGTAGCTTCAAACTGCACGCCATGTCTTCGTCACGAGACAAAGAAGTTTTCCAACGAATTGGCCACGGAAATTACATTCGCTCGGACACTCGAGCACCTCATTTCCGGTCGAGCCGATCTCGGTGTACGATTTATTCAGGTACGGTGGTTCGCAATTTTTTTTTTTTTTCCTTTGTCGTTTCTTTCTTTGTACACTTTTTGTATCTCGAACGATCGAGGATCACGAGGGATATGGGAATTATTTTTATTCATCATTTGATTGGGCCCTTTTTTTTTTTCCCTCGACGATGAGACGCTGAAGTTTGTGACGTTGGAAGACAAGAAACATTCTTTTCAGTCATATTTTTTTTTTCTTGGCCAATGTAGACCGGGTAAAAATTGCTCGAATTTTTTTACGTATTGTCGAGAAATTTTTAAAACTCAATTTGCAAAAAAAAAAAAAACACTGGATTGTGATATCGAGAACAAAAAGATGTTGCATTCCAACGATGCAAACTTCAGCAATGTCATTCGTCGATTCAATCGCGTGGGCGGATTATTATTAGTTTTTTTTTTTTTTTAAGCCGTGAACAAGCGAACGCTTCTCTGAATTTGTAAATTTGAGGGTTTTTTTTTTCGGTGCATGCTTGGATTGGGTGCGAGAATAAGGAGCTTTGAGTTTTTGGGACTTTGAGTGCAAAAAAAAAAACTTCTCAACGAACCCTCTCTGCTCTCCGTAGAGTTGGAGAGGTCGAGTGTTTATTTTTTTTTTGTTTATTTCATTTTTTCTTCCCTTTGGAAAAGTCGACGAAATTATTCCAAGATTTTTATTCTCGTAGGCTGCCCCTTCGGTCGCTTCTCCGGATATTGCTCGTCTAAGTGTTGTGTAATATTTTGAGATTGAAACGATTCATCATTATGATCGAAATCTTTTTCTTCTATTGATCTCCCTCTTGTGCTCTCTCTATCTCTCTCTCTCTCTCTCTCTCTCTCTCTCTCTCTCTCTCTCTCTCTCTCGCTCTCTCTCTCTCGCTCTCTCTCTCTCTCTGATCTTGCTTATTAAATCGAATGATTGTGTGTCCACTGATTGTGCTAGAAATTCATAGTTGATTCTCCAATGAGTTTGTCAATTCACCATCCTCTCGTGTCACTGACATTTGCATAAAAAAATAACGTAATCGATTGAAAATATTTGAATTTATGAAACGAGCTTGCCATATTGGTCGCGGGACTGTACATGAATTATTCATTTAATTCGCGGTAGAGAGAGAGAGAGAGAGAGAGAGAGAGAGGTATTACGTCCATGGCTGATGAGAAATAAAAGAAATAAAACGAAATAGAATTGACAACAAAAAAAAAAAACACGTCGCGTGGGAGATTTCGGGCGATCTGTGTGTAAACGAAAACGTGACTTTTATCCATCTATACACGTCCACGTGGTATAACGAGGAATAAATCTCGTCCAATGAATAATGAAACGCGCGGGGGTTTGGCTTCGTTGTTAAATATGGAGAGAAAAAAAAAAGATATCTGCTATATGTATTATTGGATCGATGGAAGCGAGCTCGTTGGATCTGTATTCAATTATAAATAATTAAAAATAAAAAAACAAAAAAAATCAAATTATATTCGTGTTAAAAATTGCCTCATCCGCAGAATCGGCTGAAATTTTGTCGGCAAAAAATTCATTTCGACAAATTAATTTTTATCCTCGCGCATTGTTTCGTTCTTTAGGACTTTTGTATTCTCGGTTGGCCGAAATCGTTCACTCTCGTTCTCGTTTCTCTATCTCTCGCTAACGTGCGCTCTCATCTCCGGAGGCCTCATATTTTTTTTAAGAGGCCCCGCGCGCGCGCGCGCGCGCGTGACTGACAAGAGAAAGGGAAAAAGATCGATGGATCGTTGAAAAAAAAAATATATATATGTGTGTATATATTCCTCGCTCCAGACGCGGCCAAGCTGGACCCACGAATGGCCGGACTCTTCCTTTCGCTGATTTTCTTTCTCTTTTTTCTTTTTCTTTCTCGTTGATCCCGTCCCGTGCCCCGCCCCCTCCCCCGTGGATTCTTTTTATCCGCGCGCATCAGTCAGTACACACTATTATCCAAGAGCTATGGTCTCTGAGATCTACGCGCGCATTAAAGACGAATTGGGTGGGCAAGGAAGAAAAAAAGAAAGAAAAAAAAAAACTGATCGAGGCTTCTTTGGAGTACGCAGCAGCTCATCGTGTCGGAATATTTTTATATTAATCCTTTGAGATCCCGTGGTAGTGCAATAACAATTGAAAGTTTTGCAGGAATAATGATGGATCATAAAAAAAAAAAAATAATAATGATGGATCATTAAAAAAAAAAGTAATAATGATAGATCGTTAAAAAAAAATAATATCGAAAAATAGCATATCGTAGGAGTATCACTTCCAAATTTTAGGTAAAAATGTTGAAAATTCACGGAACTATGATTTTTTTTTTTTTTTTTGAGCGAAAAATTGTCTTTTGCGTTGTTCACTTGTTTATGATTTTTTTTTTAACACGTCGCCATTTTATTTCTTATAAATCAATTTTTCGTACATCATCTAGAAAGTTCAAAGCATGTTGCGTAATTTTTTGTATCACTTCGAACGAATAGTTTGGTCACAATACTTTTTAGAAAACCGACCCGGTAGAATCGACGGTCTTGAAGTTTGCAACGTTGAAATGCAACGACAAATTCTTTTACATATTTTTATTTCCTCGTTATTATTTGACAAATGTTTGTTTTTCAGATAAAAAAAAATTATATATATATCTCTGAATAAGCGATTTTGAAAATGATTGATGAATTTTCGTAACGAAGATCAGCGACAAGAAATTCGAGCAATTGAAAAATAATTATTTATCGTTGCATTCCAACGATGCAAACTTCAGTCTCATTAGAATCAAACCAAGTGTGATCAACGCGATTGAATTTGGAAGTGTGACCACGAAGGTTCATTAGTAATCCTAAATATGAAAATAATAAATAACTGATGAATGCGATAGTTACAAGTGAGAGATTTTATCCAACAACATCCATATATATCTCTATCCATATATATATATATATATATATATATATAAATATATATATTCAAAGTTCTTATAGTAAAAAAAAATACTTATATATGCAGGCTTTAGAACGAGCGTGAGGAAAAATTCGCCACGGTGCGTGTGTGCCGTCACAGTTCTCGTTTCGTCGATTCTCGAACAGGCTTTATAATTAGTAATACTTGAATTGCTCGCGATTCGACGAGAATCGTAGAACGAAGTGGCATTGAGGGGAAAAATTCTCGATAAGGTGCATGGATACATTTGATATATATATATATATATATATATATATTTTTTTCCTCTTCGACGCGCGAAACAGCTGCCCGTATTACGAGCGACGAAAGGTCGTTACGAAAGCCTGCGAGTCTCCAGACAGACGGTGCTCGCGTGCGTACGTGAAAAAAAAAGGGTTACGAGGTTACGTGTAGTGTGTGTATGTGTGTGTTTTTTTAATAATAAGGAGCATTTTTGTAGCTTCGTAAGTCACGAAACTCTCGAAGAACTCATTTATTTTCTATTGCTGCCGGTCTCTTCTCTTCTTCCTCCAACTTCTTCGCCTCTTATATTCTTTTTCTTCGCCCCCCCCCCCCAAACCCCTTTGGCCAGCAAGAATCCGCCGCGTCTCTGCTGTCAGACCCTCAGAGTGTGTTCGTACTTCCTTTCATTGGATACAGGTATGTGTCTCATTGAACGCGGTCTTTCGATGGCACGTACGCGTATTATTGAATAACTGTCGCCCGTTTACACACGCACCTGTCGGCCAACTTTTTATCCAACTACGACAATTGAACTCCGAGCGCGCGCGCGCGCGCGCCTGTTCTCTGTGTTTATCGCACAGCCTCTCTCTCTCTCTCTCTCTGGCCGTAGCCATCCGTCGCGAGACTGCACCGTTGGTCGATTTTTTTTTTTACTTAGCCAAACAAAAATTGATCCGCAAGCAATAATGTGGAATTGTGCGCAGCTCCTCACGTTACGTACATTCTCGTGCAAAAGTTTCGTTCGATGAGCAAATTTGAAGAAATTATTAATAAATTCAAGACATTTAGCGAATTAATAAATTTAATAAATTCAATAAATTAATAAATCCAATAAATTAATAAATCCATTATATTGATAGATTCAATAAATTAATAAATTCAATAAATTAATAAATTCAATAAATTGATAAATTTAATCAATTAATACATTCCATCAACTAATAAATTTTATAAATTAATAGATCTTTTCTGTGGTTTCTATCGACCCCTTTTCTTTCATTACATTTCCATTATACATTGTCAACATATACCCCTAATCGATTAATGAATTTAATAAATTGATGAAAATTTACTAAATTTGATAAATTTAATACATTTAATAAATTTAATAAATTTAATAAATTCAATACATTTAATAAATTTAATAAATTCAATAAATTTAATTAATTTAATAAATTCAATAAATTTAATAAATTCAATAAATTTAATAAATTTAATAAATTCAATACATTTAATAAATTCAATAAATTTAGTAGTAGTATTTATTATTCGAGGTATACCCGTGACGAAATTGCAATATTTGAGAGGACGGAATTTGCGACGAATGTTTGTCGCTCTCGCGCGCGCGCGCGCGCGTACGATCTAAAAAGCGTTTACCGCTCGTCGACGAGGCTCTTTCACTTAGAGACAGACAGCGAGCGAGACGATGGCGCTGCCAGGGGGGAGGAAAAGAGCAGCGCCCTCCGCGACCAAGCTACTCGCGCAACGATCACGGTTGACCCAGTGATACGTGGGAAATTCTTCTTGCTTCAGTTGGTACTTCCACCTTCTTGTTGTTCTACGTACAATGCGTGTGAACGTGTGTGTATGTGTCTGTGTGTGTGTGTGTGCAACGTTTTGCTGCAACCCGTGTCGTCGTTTCGCAGAATGCGTTAAATCGGTCCGCACGGGTTTTAGCGACTTTGCAGGCCACGGCTACGAGTATGAGCAATTATATTTCTCTCTCTCTCTCTCTCTCTCTCTCTTTATATATATACAGGGTGGCCCATAAAGTATGACGTTGCAGTTTGCATCATTGGAATGCAACGAACACTTTTTTTTTTACTTCTCGAATTTCCTTCAGCAGATCTCAGCTACGAAAATCACATTTATTTTCAATTCATTATAATTTTAATATTCGTTATAATTTTATATACGAATTTTAGTTTTTCAAATAATAATGAAAATAAGAAATGTAAAAGAATTTTCCGTTGCGTTCAAAAGCGAAAAATCTACTTCGTATATTCTCGCGATGGAATATTCAATGAATTGTCGATACTCATTAAATTCACGAGGGGCGAGATGGTGCTGTAGGGATTGGAGAGCGGGGGCGGAAGAGATCGCGCAATGCTCCACAAATTTTGCGATATTATATTCATTCAGCCACTCGGCTTGCTCTGCTAATGAATAATAACGGTACGAATAAGAATTACCGAGCACCGTGTATACTTTAAAAATAAATGAATAACTATCATATCGTAACACAATAATTATCATAATCTGCGCGTGGATTGTTTTTTTTTTTTTTCTCATCTCTCCGCTCTTATTTCTTCCTTTCCATCATCGTCTTTTCATCGTAACAGTAACTTACGCTAACCTGCCGTATGATTATTCTTTTCATATCTCATCTAGTGTTTATTAAACACGCGATAATGAGAATACGAAGAACGGAAGTGAATGATATATAAACGCTGGTGCTTTTATTTTTTATTTGTTTTTTTTTTTTTTTAACTCTTGCCTCGCTTCACTTACGATCGCCGATAAGATGAGCATGTTTGGGTTCGTTTGGGCTTTATGTAAATAGTGCTTGGAAATATATATATATATATATATATATATATATATATTTGTGAGATTTGGCAGCGTGAAAAAAAAAACTGGCTTCGCCTACCGACGTTGAAGTTTGCATCGTTGGAGTGCAACGATTTTTTTTTTTTCATTTCTTTATCTTTACGATTATCGAAAGTCTTCTTTTTTTTTTTCTCGGCAAATTGAAGTTTCGAATGTCACGTAAGAATACGTCAAAACGTTTGAGTGATATTCAGAGACGAAAAAAAAATTAATTGAACAATTAAAAAGAAAATTTACGTTGCATTGCGTCGATGCAAACTTCAACATTTCTCCAATCTATAGAGATGCATTGGAGAAATGTTGAAGTTTGCGTAGACGCAATGCAACGAGAATTATTTAAGAATATCTTAAATTTATTTAATAAATAAAGTAATATCTTAGATAAAGAAAAAAATTGTTTTATTTTTTCTATTCTCTCCGTTCATCTTTCTCGCAATTCTCGAAAGCTTGATCGTGCGAGACTGCTCACTCGACAATCGATTGAAAAAAAAAAAAAAAAAAATAGAAAAAATCGTTTCTCCACTCGGCGAAATACGATCGATCAACTTTTGCAAAGCGTAAAAGCTCCTTCAATCTCGCGAGATCCTGTTCTTTTGCACCGCGAAACTTTAACGTCGTGGCTTCAACAATAGAGAGGGGAATCCTCTTGTTCGTAGCTTCGCCACTTTCAAGTTTCTTTCTTCATTGTCCCTATTCTCTCGGTGACGAGCATCCTCTTGGATATCTTCTTGTACACACACACACACACACAAACACGTCTATGGGTATATCCGCCTTACCGGAAGTCTCTGCATGACTCTTCTTTTCTTCACGCCCCCCTCTCTCCCTGATCGTTTTTTCCCTCTTATTTTTATAAGAGAGATTCTTATTTTATTTCTTCATTCTTTATCCAAGTTTTTCTCTTGTCTCTTTCACCCGGTGACCATCAATCGATTGCCTTTCGGTCCTTGGGGTAAAAAACGGAAGTTTCGCTTATCTTGCACGCTGGGGGTGGCGAAAAAAAAAAAAATCGTGACCTCGATCGATCTATGATACATATTCGATGAGGTGATATTGGAGAGATTGTATTCAGGCAATGTTGGCAATTAGCACGTGTGGTTTTGAAGACGTCCACTCAACATTCTTTTTTTTTACAAACTAATCGATGAACTTTTCGTAAGCTTTGTCCAAATATCCTGACACATTGACTAGAAGTCATTTTTGAAGACATTATGACGTTGAAGCCTCGCATCGTTGGGATGCAATGATAATTAACATTTATAAATTCCTTGAATTTCTTTTGGCACATATGTTGCCCAACAAAATCGTTCGACTATTTTTTTTTTTATTTCTTCGGACGATGTTGAAGCTTGCATCGTTGAAATCGCAAAGAAAATTATTTTCAATTAAATTGAAATTAATTTTCAATATTCTTAATTGTTTCTAAAATGATTAATCAATTAATTAATTAATTACGAATTTTAATTTATTTTTTATTTCATTAAAAAGTTTCAATAAAAATGTATATTTTTTTTCGGTCGATCTGGGCTGTGAAAAACACTCATTTTTACGTATTATTTATTATTAAAACTTCAACATCATATGACATTGCGATATCAAACAAAGATTATTGCGTACCAATGCAATTGGCTACAACGAGAACGATCCGCCGATTGAAGTATCTTCAAAATCATCTTTCCGCTTGTTTTTTTATTATTATTATTATTATTTTTTCATTGCACACACAAGTATACTAGTTTTAAAGAGAAATGTTTTTTACTCACATGGCTCAATGATTTTTGTTTTTTTTTCGTTTCATTTCACTCGCACACGCACTCGGAGAGTATTTTGTCGATTTTCAAATTCGCTCTCACGTGTTTGAACGCGATGGACCTCGGAGGATACGATGGAAATTTATATACGTTGCACGGGGGTGCCACCACGGCGCAGTGCACCTATGATTTTTTTCTCACAAAATATCTTCGTTGTCTGGACGGCGCTTTTTTGTTGTTGTTTTTTTTTTTTTTTTGTCGTTCTTTCCCGAAGATGATGGTGTGATGTGCCGTAGTGGTATTCTCTGCTTCGAAAAATCATCAAACGCGCGAGCACACATTCGTTTCACCCTCGCACCGCTCGCGCCCCCAAACCCCTCTCCGCCCCTGCCCCCCCCTCACATCTCTCGCTCTCGCATCTGTATCGTCGGAGAGGTGATTGGAAAAATATCGAGACACACTTGCACACACGTTGGACTCGGCTCGAGGATTCATCGACAATGACGAGAAATGTTTGGGGAAAATGTGTTGGACTTTTATTTATTTATTTTTATTTTTTTTCATCTCGCTGTATGCGGATATACGAAAAGTTTTACAGTTTACGATTAGTTTTTTTATTTTTATTTGAAACGATGACCGAAGCTTGCACTGTCGAAATGGCATTTTGGAATGATTTTTTTTTTTTTTTCGGTTGCTCAGCTTTTTTTGCCTCTTCTGATCCATGTATACCATGTATCCATGTATACCATTTTTTTTTTAAATATTTCTGTCACGGCCAACTCCCCCGGAATTATCCTAATTGCGTGGGCGTTTGGTCGACATTGTTTGCGAAAAATTATTGTACAATTGTTTTTACGTTTGTAATATTAGACGGCGTTTATGTAATGAGAAATTAAATAAAATGTGTATGTGTACGTCTGGGCAGACGCTGTCGCGTCTTAATATTGAGAGAGAGAGAGAGAGAGAGAGAGAGAGAGAGAGAGAGAGAGAGAGAGAGAGAGAGAGAGAGAGAGAGAGAGAGAGAGAGAGAGAGAGAGAGAAAGAGAGAGAGAAAGAGATAGAGATACGGAATAGTCTCTGGTAATTGTCTAACGGGATACCGGAAGCTCGAGAAAACAGCACATCTATACTACCGTTATCTCGTTCTCGGATCTTCGATATGAATTGATAGACGATGTAATTAAAGTTGGAGCATCGCCGATGCCGCGAGATATAACTCATGTAAGTATTATTTTTATTTTATTGGATTTCACACGTATCTGAATTATTATGACGGGGAACACGTTTTCTCCCATTTACTCGCCGTAATTTTGAGCTTTCGACGAAAAAAAAAAAAAAACACTCCGTGATATTCATAATCAGCAAAAAGAAAAGAAAAAAAACCTTCCCACTGAATAGACTCTTGAAAGGTCCATTTGACAAATGTCCGAAAAAAGAGGCAAATGCGTAATGGAAAAATTCGCGGAAAATTTACTCTCCGACTTTGAAATTTTGCCAAAAATGAAGAAAAAAAAAAGTATCATCGTAATTCAATAAGCCAAATGGCATTTTGAGGCTAAAACGATAAAGAAGAGAATGCGTACAAAGCGAACTTTCAAAATTCTCAATCCAAAATCAATGTTTGACGATTTGGTGAAAAGAAAAAAACGTTTTTTTTGGCCAATGTGCAAACGAAAAGGTTTATTTTAAATTTAAAAAAAAAATTATATTCTTTGTCTTTTCACGCCCTGAACACGAATACGCCATGAATTTTTTCAAAACCTCCAATTTCTATGTTTCGAAATTGTCAAAATTGTTTGAAAACACGTTTTTTTTCGCGCTTTTGAGCCGCGTAATTTTGAGCCTTCGACGAAAATTCGACGATACTCGTAATGACCGGAAAATATCTCATCAGATAGAGACTCACTTCTAGTGAAAAGTTTCATATCACACACGTGTATACTTATGTAAACGCATGCATGTCCCGCGCTGCGTCGACCTTCCACTATTATATCACGATGCGAGAATAAATCGCACGCATATACGAGATGAGCAAAGAGAGAGAGAGAGAGAGAGAGAGAGAGAGACGACATGTGGCACGTATGGCCCGAAGAAATGAGATGGTGTCAGGCGAGAAGATGAAGGGCGAGAAAAACAGAGAGAGAGAGAGAGAGAGAAAGATAAATGTCTCATATGGACCTGGACACTCGACAAACTCTCACTACGAGCTCTCTTTGCTCGAGTACACGTTTCCTCAGTCGTAAATCCGTATGGCTTTCGATTAACACGTTTGCGTGGTTGATCCCCTCCATCCCCTTAATCTTTTTCTTTTTTTTTTTCTTTTCTCTATGTCTCCATACCATTCATCCCTTCCTCTGTACTGCACTTTTCTTATTATTACATGCTCCGTTTACGTTCTCTTGCTTCTTTTTCTTTACATTCTTTCTGCCGGCCCCCCGCGGCTCCTTCTCACTCTCCCCACTTCTCGATCACATACAACCGTATACCTTTTGCTTCAAACGAGACCCTCGAAACCAGTCTCTGATAAGAGTTCACTCCAATTTATTCGTTTCCTAGAGGATAACGGCCTCGTGCAATTGCACCCTCCCCCCTCCCCCGCCCCGCCCCCTCCATCTGCCTCTCCCCGAACGGGCAAAACCAGCCACGCGACATTGCCCTCCTGAAGTATCTCGCGAGGGCGACCACGAGATAATACGCCAAGGAGGCGCCCCACAGCTTTGCCACGTTGAGACGAGAAGAAGAAGAAGAAGAAGAAAAAAAAAAAGAGTAAACGAACGTTTGGGAAATCTTTTTTTTTTTTTTTCAGGAGTTTCGACACTAAAATTCAAATACTTGGGTTTGTTTGGGCTTGTTTGGGAAATCTTCGTTTTTGTTTAAGAAATTTCGACGCAAAAATTCAAACGCTTGTAGACGTTTGAAATGTATTTAAAAAAAAAATCTGTAAATTATAAAATTATGAATTATATGATTTGAAAAATATATTATTAATATTATTTATATCAAATTTTATAATAAATTATATATCTGAGACGAAAACTCGGTGAAATATTTTTTAAAATTATTTTATAATTTACCGAGATATTCAGGATGTATTAATTGTCCAAAAATCAATCAATTTTACAATATAGTTTCGAAGATTTTTAATGTTCACGTTGAAGCTTTGTCCATTTGGACACGCGACACTTCGTTAATACCAATTAAGGCTGTAGGGATAAAAATAATACTGACGTTTAGATTCGGAAAAAAAGAACTCAGCAAACAATGATTATAGTATTGGGAATATCGTGAAGAAAAAAATAAAATAATAATTTCGTTGCATTTCAACTATGCGAGCTTTGAATATCATGAGAAAGAATTCTCTTCGCTTTTATGTTGGGTTGTTTTTTTTTTTTTTTTTTTTTTTGGCGAGGCAAATGTCTTTTCTTTTTGAGCCTGAAATGATATGGAATTTTATAGGGCGTCGATGAAAATTTTGCCGTCAGGTGAGTCGCGTGCGGCTCTTGTAATTGTCGGTGGACTTGGAGGAAAAATTTGTGAATGAAGTCATGAGGAGACTCGGGCCTGGATGGTCATGATCGAATGAATGAGAGACAGGCGTGTTAAAGTGTAGCTGATGAAAAGGGAGAGGGGCAAGGACGGAGAGGGAGAGAGAGAGAGAGAGAGAGAGAGAGAGAGAGAGAGAGAGAGAAAACGATTAATTCAAGCTCCCGTTCTGAGGGCATCGTTGAGACCACGGAGTCGCGTAACGACTGTACATTTAAGATGCAAGTACCCAATATACAAGTATACACATAAACATATACGTATAAGTGAAAAAAAAAAACTCGCGTGTCCTTCGTAATTATAGCCGCATGCTAACGAGCATGTACGATCGTTCGATCAATTAGCGATCGAAAGGGAGGCGCCACGGATGAAAAAAGAGAAAGAGAGAGAGAGAGAGAGAGAGAGAGAGAGAGAGAGAGAGAAATCCAAGTCCAGTGAATTCCATTTCGCTTTCGGTGCGCTCGCGATCGACGAGAAACGCGAGGGAGATTGCTCTTTTGCCTCTCGATGTATCGGCAAAGTTCTCATCTCCCTTTCTCTCTCTCTCTCTCTCTCTCTCTCTCTCTCTCTCTCTCTCTCTCTCTCTCTCTTTCTCTCTTGGCTCGAACCTGCAAAGTACACGTGTTAAATCCATTTATATTATACACCCGCGGTACACACAGGCGTCCTCCACCCAGAGCCGGTATAATTCGACCGTACGAATCGAGCAAAATAATCATTAGCTCATTAACGAACCTCGCGTCCGTATTATATTATATCCCGGCGAAGCGAGAGATACAAGCTTCAATAATTCACCATCTTTTCTCATTCGTTCCTACCAGTCCTGTGCGTTCTTTACTCGTTGTCAATAATTATCGTACGCGTATTCCACGTGGTCGTTCTTTTTTTATTGTTGCTTAAAGCAGAAACTTTTTTGCATTGCTGCAAATTGGCTTAATTTTTTGTAAACGAAAAAATAATCGAAACCGAGGACCTTGTGGGTTTTTTTTTTTTTGCTCCCGTCGAATGTCAATTTGAGAATAGCTTATGGGAAAACGGAGAGCAGCGGTATTTTAGTTACTTAGTAGCGGTGTGGCAATTCAACAGAGAGAGAGAGAGAGAGAGAGAGCGAGACAGAGTCCACATAATTTTCAAATTATTATCCTACAACTATGACTAGTACTGTTTAAAAAATAAAGTTATATAGAATTAGAATTCAAAAATGTTATTTTTACATTAAACAAATTTTAACTTAAACTTTTTAATATAACCCTTCATGGTCACACTTCCAAATTCAATCGCGGTCGTCACACTTGGGTCAATTCTAGCCAGTCATTTTTCAAACAAGTATTGTGACCAAACTATCCGTCCGAAGTGATTCAAAAAATTACGAAACATACTTTGAACTTTGTAGATGATGTACGAAAAATTTTCTTGTGAGAAATAAAATGGCGACATGTTAAAAAAAAATGATAAAGACGTGAAAATACAACAAAAAAATACACTTTTTCGCTCAATAAAATTTAGTTCCGTGAATTTTCAACATTTCGACCCAAAATTTGCACGTGATACTAAAAAAAAAATAAGAAAAAAAAAACTAAATTGATTGAAAGGTAATTTAATTTAAATTTAATTATAAACTAATTGAAAGTAAATTTACAAAAGCCTCGTGTTCAAACATTTTTTTGTTCAGATTTTAACTTTTCATGTAGTAAAAGCTTTGAAATTTTTCGAATAAATTTTTATATAAAACGAAACAACTTATGAAGAATAAAAAAATGTCATAAAAAATTAAAACTTTTGTATTTAAAAATGAAAAATTTAGTAATAAATTAAGAAGTAAATAAAAAATTGAAACTTTAATAAAAAAAATTAAATCTCAAATTAAAAAAAAAAATGAAAAAGTACAAACTAAAAGCTGAGAAAAACAAAAAAGAGGGAGATGTTCGTCGATTTCGCTCCAAGAAGTGGTCACGGTGTGTACAGAACGGACATCGCGCGCTCGGTCATAAGTAACTCGTTGCGATTAATCGTATCGCCCTCTTCCCCCTCGCTCACAGTATCCAGCGAATGCATTCAGCATGGGATACAAATGACCTTATCGGGCAGGGCTGCTCTTACCCATCGAGTTACCACTCGAATACGAGACATTCGCCATACCAACTTGTACTATCCAAGCGTGTGTATATAAAGCGCTTATACACACGTATCGCTTGGGTTTAATGATGAGGGGCACGCGCGTTTTCCATCCAACTAGTCCTCCCGATTATTCACTGAACATATCAATGTATTTATAATAAAGTACGTATTAAATTAAAAAAAAAAAAAAAAAACCTCATAAACCGTCGTTTGACTCAATTGGACCGCTCAAACCTCTCCTCAATCTCGGCACAAATTTTAGCTTTCACTTAAGGCAGTAGTCTGCTTTAGGAGCCGAAAAAAAAGCGTTTTTTCAACAATTTTTTTGAAAGGGAAGGAAATGATTGCGGTAAACGAAATTTTGAGACGATAGTATATTATATTCAAGCTTTAAAAAACAATTTTTATTATTACAAATTATTGAAATTTGCCAAAGTTGTAACGATTTTTCTGGGGCGCCTGGAGTGTGCACTCGTAAATCGGTGCCGGTGATGGAGGTCGTGCGATGCATCTGAAACAGTGGAACCAAATTTTTTTTTAGTTTTTATAAGTTCCTTTTCTATATGAACTAAAAAAATACCGAAGAAATGACGAAATTCCAAATTTTTTCGAAGTTTGAAAAAAAAATTCACTTTTTTTGAAAAAAAAAATTCACTTTAAGTTGCAAAACAAGTAATTTAAATAGTACTTTTGTCCAACTTTTTTAGTTCAAATAGAAGATAATTCAATACTGAAGCTAGATCACTTTGGTTTTTTTCGATCGGACATATATTGTTTTTACTATCGCCGGCACCGTTTTCCAAAACTTGTGAAAATGAAAACTCGAGAAAACGGGCTGTAAAGTTCTGCCCGAGCATTCGCACCTGCTCGACGCTCGGCCACTAAAACTGATCTAGCTTCGAAAATATGTCGAATTGGCCTCTAAAATTTTGAACACATATTCTTGGATAGTTTTGGAATAGATTTAAGACAAAAACGAAAAATCGATTTTTTGAAGCCTGTAAAGCAGACTACTGCCTTAAAACGAAAGTAGCGTCAATCATATGAAGTCACGTATTTACGTGACTTCGTATGATTGACGCATGTGCGAGCGGAGAAACAACTGCGAACGACATATATGTCGGAATTTCGCTACGGAATTATGCATAGACTCGATAGATCACGTGATTGCCGGTTAGCTCGATCGTTGGGCTGATGCGATGATAACTTGGAATTTCCTCCCGTCTTCCAGCTACGTTGAATCTCTCTCTCTCTCTCTATCTCTCGCTCTCTCTCGCTCTCTCTCTCTCTCTCTCTCTCGCTCTCTCTCTCTCTCTCTCTCTCTCTCTCTCTCGCTCTCTCGCTCTCTCGCTCTCTCGCTCTCTTGCTCTCTCTCTCTCTCGCTCTCTCTCTCTCTCTCTCTCTCTCTGTCTTCATCTTCTTCGACCCCCTTCCAATTACGCCCTCCCCCGCTCGTCTACGTACGCGCACTTGGCGAATTTCGAGATATCCTTTGGCACTTGTTTCTTCCTTTCTTTATTCCACACCCTGACGAGAGTACCTGGCGCAAATGATGCTCTCTTATACGCTTCGAGTATACTGCCCCCGCCCCCTTCATCATTACGAGTCTCGATTCCGGTGCCTCCTCATCTTCTCTCGACACAATCGCCTAGAATCTTCGTCCAGACGCGCAACGTTCGAGTTGCACCATAATTGAAGATGATTATGTTCGGCATGAAAATTGTTGATACGAGTCGGACGCTCTAACGCGCTAAAGCCTTGCGGCGAGGGGGGTTTGCTGCTTTTTTTTTTTTTTTTTTTTTTTCATTTTTATTTTCAATATCGCTCTCTTGAATGGGTTCATCATCGCTGAATAACTATTCTTTACTTCCTATGTATAACGTCCGGAATATTCTCGCCTCGCAAATTCTCATCGTTAAAGATTTATCATCGCTAAATATCATTTGATTCGTAAAAGCTGAGAGGGAGTTTTTTTATTTTTTATTTTTTTTTTTATGGCGCGACGCCCTGTCATTGTATTGCGCAATTTTTAGCCATCTTTTACGTCGACACGTGGCCTTTTCGACGAAATCATTTAATCGATATAACGATAATACCATCGGTACGCCGTATGAAGTTTGCGCAATAAAAATCACTGATTGAATCGCTGATTGATACAATATAAAATCGTACGCTCGTTCGTGGACTTCCCAAAGTGATAAAAAATAAATAAAAATAAAAAGCACGGCGATGAGATTGCCGGGCTCTCATTTTTTATTTATTTATTTATTTAATTACGCCTCTCGTGTTGATGTTTTTTTTTTATTTGTTTAATTGATGCTTCTCGTGTTGATGTTTTTTTTTTATTTATTTAATTAAAGCCTCTCGTGTTGAATGTTTTTTTTATCTCGGGAAAGTTGCTCTACTTTTGTTTTATACACGAGCATTATAATGATCGTTACAATTGGCGAGAATATTTTCTCCGATATGTATTTATGTACGAGCAGAAACAACGTTTTAAACACTCTCGTGGTTGAAGTTGTTTATCGAGGAAAAACCGCACGAGGATATTCCTCCCATTATTTTATAGTTTTTTTTTTCTTTCTTTTCTTCTTTTCCCCGGGTGCAAGATTCACAGTAAACGCTCGTCGAAAAAAAAAAAATTACTATCATTTGCATCTCATACTCACTCGGTTGCGCTCGACGGTGCGTTAATATCCGACGCATTGATCGAATTGTTGAAAAACTCTTTCGATCGCGCTTGGATTATGTCGCGCGGTGAAAAGCGCGCGAAACGCGAGCGTGTGTTCGCCTCCGGTGCGCAAAACAAATGTTTCTGATCCTTGCGAAATTGCTGACAAGAGCGTGAATTTCAACTCGTGCTTGTATTTGGACAACTTGACTGTAGGCATTTTATTAGGGATGCCCCGAGAATTTTGAGCACGGCTATTTTTTTAAAAATTATCATTAAAAATCATTAATTGCAAATTTATCCTAAATCGAGCGAAGAAAATTGGGCAAAAAGAAGAAAAAGAAAAATACATTTTCGTCGGAATGCAACGAGAATTATAATTTTTTTTTAATTGCTCGAATTTCTCGTGACCGATCTTCGTTACGAAAGTCCAATCAATCATTTTTTTAAATCGCTTTTTAGAGATCTATAATTGATTTTTATTGCAAAAAAATCATCTGTAAAATCATTTAAACGAGGAAATAAAAATATGAGAAAAAATGTTTCGATTGAAACTTCAAGATTCTTGTGCCTCAATTTTTTTTCACACACGAGAATTCTAACGATGAGACTTAAAGTATGCATCGTTGAAATGCAACGAGAATTCTCTTTCATTTCGTCTTTATTATTATTATTAAAAATCATCTTATGCAGATTTAAGTTGGATAGATATAAATAAGGATGCTGGAAAAAAAAACTTTCGGTAACTTTCGTACCCTTAAATCCACCGAACGTAATTTGGGAAGCTAATTCGTTGCCTTCCCAACGATGTAAACTTCAAACGTCATTCGTCAGAGTCCCTCCTCGTTGTTTCGTAGAGTCTTCTCGTATGCGTGTACGCGAAAACGTGACCGGCGTTAACTCGATGCGAGGTTTTGTCGGGCGATTCCCAAGCCAGATATACAAATATATATATATATATATATATATATATATATATATATGCGTGTACGTATACGTATATAACGGTCCTAGTATCGCTGATGAGTTTGCCAACGAACGGGCGAGAAAGACTTTTCCTTTCACTCCGGAATCTTCGTTCTCGGGAAAGAACCGTTTCGACGATCGACAAAAACAACGAGTCGCGTTGCACTTTCGACTTTTCGCTCGCACAGACCGATACACAAAAAAAATTACTAGCCTTCACTTTCGCTTATGGATTTTTATTATTTTTTATTTCTTTTTTTTTTTTCTCCACCACTTATTGGCACGAGATAGGCGCCGTTTAATTCAACTTATCAATAATAATAATAATAAGGCTATCCACGTAAAAAGAGTTTATAAAAAAAAATTCAGCCCTTCCTCTCTTTTGTACCAGTTTATTGGCCAAGCTATTGATCGATGACACTTCGAATTATTGTTGTTCGCAAAATTTCATGAAAATTCGACAACTTACATCGCGTTACAGGGTTTGACAGGATATTGCGGCAAAGGTTTCTCAGGCTGAAAATCGTTTCAATCAAGGAGCGGAGGAGGGGGAGGAGCCAGAGGATGAGGTGTAAATTCCCTAACACCTGACGTTTTTTTTTTTTTTTTTTTTTTTTTACATTCACGAGCGTGTGAGATACGCTCTTCTGTATGGAAAAGTGAAGTCGGTAGTTGCGTTCATAGAGCATGACGCACGCGTGGCAAGAGAGAGAGAGAGACAGAGAGGGTGAAGGATGGAGAAAGTATCCAGTCGTAAAGTTGTTTCGTTTTGCCGGTTGTGCTGGTATATCGTCGCCCGCGATGAGGGAGAGGCAAACGCGGGTAATGTCTCTCTCTCTCTCTCTCTCTCTCTCTCTCTCTCTCTCTCTCTCTCTCTCTCTCTCTCCCTCTCTCTCTCTCTCTCTCTCGCTCTCTCTCTCTCCTCCCCTTTCTCTCTCTCTCTTCTCTCTCTCTCTCTCTCTCTCTCTCTCTCTCTCTCTCTCTCTCTCTCTCACGTTATTGCTGCGTGAATAATTACGTACGTACGATATGAGAAAGCAAATTGCACAGAAAAATGCATCAAGTCAGGTAAGACTTGCGTACGACGCGGCGATATATATGTCGGTCATTTTGTCGCATAAGCTGTTTTATTGTTGGAGTCAGGCGTGTGGGTTAATGACACGTAAACTATCGTCACGTAAAAAAATGATTAACGGTCATAAGCTTGGAGACCAACGTACAGGTCGATTTGCTTTTCTTTTTTTTTTTTCACCGTTGGAAAGATTGGAAAAACAAGGTAAGAATTTTACACAACATTGATGCGTAGTCTTGCCAAACGTTGCGTTTTATTGTTCTTCTTTTATTGACAAATATCGATAAACGTGCAATTTATTATTATTTGAAGAAAGTGCATTATTGTGCGAATCACTGTGTATTTCTGTATATTCGAGTGGCACAGCTGACACTGGAGATATACGCGCGTGATGTGTGTGTACGAGAGATATATCGTATACGTTGGTCGTGTGGGCAGTTACGATCCGCGTTATGAATGAAAAAGCGTATGTTGTGTCAGAGGGTCGAAAATACGCCTGGGCGTAATGGAATATTAATGGCAAAAAAAAAATTAATAATAGTAATAGTAATATAATAATTTACTCAGTAGTAATAGTAACAAGAATAATAATCATCAAAATAATATATAAATAATATTAATAATTAGTGAATTTATATTATTAATTTAAAGTTTTAATAGGAGGATGGTTCTTATCAAATATTAAAAGATTAATGTTGTAAAAAAAGCATTAAAAAGAACAGACTCGAGGTTAAAAAAAAATCCGCAAGGGTGTACATGTGGAAGAAATAAAACTATAATTTTTTAATTTAATAATTTAATAAATATATATATATATATATTTATATATATATATTTGTTAATAAATAATATGATAAAAATATAATTTTATAGAAATTATGAATTTTACAAAATTAAAAATCATTTATAAATTTATATTACATTATTAATTAATTAATGTAAATTAATTACGTTAATTTACATTACATTAATTTACATAACATAAAAATATAATAATAATAACAATTGTGTTGAGCAAAAAATATTTTTCTCAGCGCTACTGTGCCATATGTAAAAAAAAAAAAACATTTTTATCGCATTTTGGATCAGATCTTGCATCTATAGCGAAATTTTCGAAAATATTTTATTTCTTTTTTTTCCTTCATTATAGCGTTTTTCATTGTTCCATTACAAACGCGCGTGATATTGTTGTAAATTAAAGCGTTGAATTTTAATTGTTTTTTTTTTTTTTGTTTACCATGTGCGTTTATGAGCTACAAGAAAGAGATGCAATTAAAACGAGACGTGGAGAGATAAGTATGTAAAATGAAAATCGTGGCGTGCCTGATGCGGCGGGATCTCTCGAGCATGGTGCTGCTGTGCGTGTTTGCAATCGTCGAGTGTGCGACACGCAGGTAAAATAAAACGGGGGCCCCCTTTTTGAGTGGGCCTTAACAGTTTTGCTGAGCAAGAGAAAGAGAGAGAGAGAAAGAGAGAGATAAAGTATGGGGAGTAAATGGATACAGTAATGCGCTAAATATACATGCTACGTGTTCACTTACTCCGGTACACGAGAGCCCATCACGTGGGTGAGGTAAGCTTGCTAAAGACATTCGAGAGTTTCGCGTTTCGTTCGCCACATTCGAATATCAAAATACTCTTGTTATTTTCTCCACGCACATGCGCGAGAGGAAAATATATATATTTATACGCGAGTACACGATACTCTAGCATGGGGGCGGGGGGGGGGGGGGGGGGGAGCAAGGAAGACTACGAGATACAAACAAATAAACAAAAAGTATACTATCTTGAAGTTTGCATCGTTGGAATGCAACGAAAAATTCTTTCGCATATTTTTATTTCCTCGTTTTTTATTGTTTTACAAATGATTTTTTTTTTTGCTGATAAAAATGATAGATCTCTGAATGAGCGATTAAAAAAATAATTTATGCACTTTCTTAACGAATTGTAGAATTTTTCATTGAAGATTGCATCGTTGGAATGCAACGATTTTTTTTCTCCTCGCATCGACCATTTTTTTTTTTTTCAAATATATCTATACATTTGAAATAGTTTGAAGAATAATCAAAATAAAGGAACGAAAAAAAATAAAGGAACGTTGCAGTCCAACGATGCAAAATTCGACGTCATAAATTGCCACGATATTCCGTTCTATTCGATCTGAAGATACTTTTTTTTCCTCGGCTTCGATATTGTTGCATACACGATGAACAATTAAGTATTTTTATGATCGAGGAATTCTCGTAAGCTTCGTTCCTCCCAAAAAACGCGATACCAATTTCTTCACCCCACAAGAATTTTTTATTCTTTTTTTTATTTCCAATACACACACGACAGCACGATCGAGAAGTTGCTTTCTCGGCTTGCATCTCTTCGTCTCTCTCTCTCTCTCTCTCTCTGTAGATACGTTATTAATTAATCATTATATAAGTCAGTCTTACGAGGGATTCTTTTTTTTACCCTTTCTGGTGGTAAAAGTCGGAAGTGTATTTTTCCTTTCTCATCAAATTTTTTTTCCCTTCGTCTTTGTGCCTCCCTTATTAATTGCATTCAACGTATTGTTCAATTACGCGTTTCCATACACCCGCCGCTTTCCAACACGTGCATATGCGAATGCATGTAAGGCGGTAGAATTTTCTTTTTCTCTACAAACAGCCCAGAAGTCATTCGCTTCCTCCCACACCCCCGCTATCCTCCCCCACAAGCGTGCGTGAGTGGGTATGTCGTGTGGCGGTATCTTGTCTTAATTCTCTCGGGTGTTTACTAATTAGGCGGCGCACAGAGCCAAGACGAGAAATCATGAGTTACGTCGAGTGTGTCGTGCTAATCGCGACCTCCTCGCTTGAGCGAAAGTGTTGGGAACAATCTCAGAAACTTCAATCTATTTCTCTCTCTCTCTCTCTCTCTCTCTCTAGGAGAGAGAGAGAGAGAGAGAGAGAGAGAGAAGCAGATAGGAAGATAGGAGAGAGCAATAGGAAAAAATTTGATTTCACGAAAAATCTACCTAATTCAAATTAAAAGAAAGAAAAAAAATCAAATAGACGCATCTAGTTTAATATCAAAAGAATTTTTTTTTGTCAGTGTACATAACATTTATTTACTCTTACTTTTTCAGTAGATTATAATAATTTTTTAATAAACGTGACAAAAATAATAATAATCCAACGATTAGCGTTTTCTTGTGACGAAAAAAAAAAAAATTATATTTCCCAGTCGAATTCAGGGCACGAAAGCAGCCTGCGTAGGTGTGTCAGGATTATTATTGCACTGCTTATTGGACATTCGAAGCGAGACGTACTTGGTGAAAATGGGGATAGGACGGTGGAAGTACCAAGATACATCGAGTGAAGGGGGCGGGGAGGGAAATTTCGTGGGCTGATTATCTCTTTCTGTGTCGCAGGTTCACTCGAGGTAATAGACCACAGGGGGGGGGGGGGGGGGTAAAAAAATCACGACAGAGAATTACACATACACGCGTGCGGACACCGCGTGGGTGTAGGGACGCGCGCGCGCGCGCGCGCGTGTGTTTACGGGCATGGACATTGACAGCGAGGGAAAGGATCTCAGGATCGACGTCGTCGCCCCTCATTATCATCGAACGTCGTGAACGTCGATCTTAAAGCTCGTAGCGGACATATTGACAATTGGTCCGTGCAATGGACATAATGAAAAATAAAAAAATAAAAAAAAACGACTTCTACATTTTATCTTGTTGTTTCCATTTTAATAGCAGATCAATTTTGGTGTACACGCTTAAACAATTTTGTGGCAATTTTTCGCGATACTTTCTCGTATAGGCGCGCATTGCGGTGACTTGAATTTTTTTCTTCATTTTATCTTTGCAGCGCGTGTGACGAAAGATGATGACATGCGAATCGCAATCTGCCCAGCGGGCCGGTGGAGTTAATGCACATCTATGGTGAGTCAATTTTTTTATTTTTATTTATTAGATTTTGAATTTATAGCATTAAGAAGAAAAAAAAACTAGTGTAATAATTGAAAAAACATCATCACGAAGAAGAAAACAAGTATTTTTTTTTTAATTTAACTTTTATACCTAAGCTTCAAGGTAGCGATTTTATTTTCTTTTATTTTTTTTTAATTCCCATAGCAGAGTTCGCTTCGGTAAAAAGTTTTCGACGATTCGCAGTTAGCGTTGATTTTTTTTCGGGAGTTATAGCGATGTGTTTGTTTGTTTGTTTGTTTGGGTATAGAGATGAAAAAGCATACGAAGAAAATGTTGGAAGCACATTGTTTATCGTTTTTTTTTTTTTTTTTTTTTTTTCGTAACTTTAATAACCATTGTCATTGATCCGACCTTGGAAAAAGGTGGCAAAAAAAAAAAAAAAAACTTGTAGGTGGCTCTTGTAGTTGGGCCGCAAAAAGTATTCGTAAAGTCCATCGTGCGAAGCGTGCTTGTGCAAAGTTCGCGTGCTAGCGATAGGCATGGATATTGCAGAAATTTCTCATGCGCCCTCCGCCCACTCAAAGCCACGGCCCTTTTCTACTCAAGCGCTTCTATTTTCTGGTTAACACTCTCCTCCGTCCTCAGGGTTTTTCATTTTTTTTCTCTTTTTTTTCTTTTTTTTCTTTCCCTTTCACACATTTTCTTCGTTCTTCGCCTCTTACTTCTCGACCTCTTCGGCCCCTCTCTCTTATGGCCCTTTCGGTACGTACGGGTAAGTCTCGCGTCACGTAGCGACACAAATGCACGCATGAGACACGCGTGTTGCACGACGATGATCCTTGGCCACGTAGTCTACCAAGAGAGAGAGAGAGAGAGAGAGAGAGAGAGAGAGAGGGTGGGAGACCTTTCGAACTTACTCTCTTGGCTCTCTCTCTCTCTCTCTCTCTCTCTCTATACATCTCTGCTTCCTCTTCATTCTTAGGGCTCTCCTTTTTCAACCTCCGCAACTTCTGCCAGAAGTGACGCGAAAGGTGGACCACGAAGAGAGAGAGAGAGAGAGAGAGAGAGAGAGAGAGAGAGAGAGAGAGAGAGAGAGAGAGAGAGAGAAAGGGAGAAAGAAAGGGACGGCGAGAGTGTTCGAGTACAAAATATTCTGCTGTGCCTCGTTCCATAGTACAAAGTCCTTTTGATCTCGAGACAAAAGCTTCTCGCTCTCTTGCCTTCCCTCAAGCGTCTCTCGCGTACTCCTCGTCGTCGTCGCCGTCGTCGTCGTCGTCGTCGTCGTCGTCGTCGTCGTCGTCGTTGCTGGATACAGCCACGACGACGAAGAGTGCAAGGTTTTGCCTATGGGAAGAGAGAACACTACTTGTAAATGAAGTGAGAGACAGGAGGGAGAAGAGAGAGAGCCAGAGAGAGAGAGAGAGAGAGAGAAAGAGAGAATAAGTGAGTGAGTGATGCAGAAGAAAAGGGGAAAAAAGAAAATGTATAGAAAGGTACCTGAGTGGAGTTCTCTCTCTCTCTCTCTCGCTCTCTCGCTCTCTCGCTCTCTCGCACTCTCACACACACACAATTTTTTTTTCCTGATGAGAATCATGCCGTTGCCTAGCGACCTTGCTTGACCTCAAGTACCATCATCTGAAAGATCATTGCGTAACTTCATTTATTTTATTTTTTCTTCGTTTTCATTCATTTTTTGTATTTCAAGGTCCTCCGACAGAGCGAGCGCCAATTTCGAACGCTGGATCGATTGATTTTAGAACAGCGAATTATTGGGATGTTTTTTTTTTTTAATTTTTTCAAATTAATGTGAAAAAAAAAAAAACATTTCAGAGCGTTCTATGTTTTCGCAATGGTGTCTTTTTTTTTTTTCTTCTTTTCTTTACTTTTCCTTTCTTCTGGATATCGCAATTTCGTGATTTCGACGAAGAGCCAAGAGTCACACATTACACATTAATTGGTCATCGAACCCAATGATCGTGTTTTACGACATTTGTTCGACCTCGATACCCGTGACTCGACGATTTTTCGCTCTACGAGTCGATATACTCCGCGTTCAGAATTTTCTCACCGAAAGAACATCCCCCCCCCCCCCCCTTCCCCCCAATCCCCGTTGACTATACAAAAGTTTAGTCACGATAATGCCTGGGAAAGTCTTCGACAACTGATGGAACAGTTTCGCCTCATTTTTTTTTTCCTCTTTTCTACCTCTATTCTTTTTTTTTTTTCATTTTCATCCACTTCCATCTTTTTCTTCTTCTTCTTCCTCGTTCGCTTAACTCGTCCGGTACACATCGATCTACCGGGGACCATGTCGTTATATCCTGTGCCCCGTAAATAGTGTCCGCCCGTTTCGTTCCAACTTGGCTAAACGCGCGCGACGGCGATGAGCTATATATATATATATACATGGCATGGACAAGAAGAAGGCTCTCTCGACAAATGAGAGACTCGGCCAAGCGTAACCGAGAGACGCGACGGATTCACGGCACCGAACATTCTTCTTCTTCTTCTTCTTCTTCTTCTTCTTTTCTTAGCCCTTCGGCCCTTCGCCGCGAACAAAAGGGACAAAAGACCGCACGGATTATTGTGAGGGGGGCGGGGGGGGGGGGGGGGGGGCGGGCGGTGACCTAAAACTTTGAACGTATCCTCCAACGGAATCGTTTTCTTACGAAAAAAAAAAAAAAAAAAAATAATCGCCCAAAGATCGGTAACGGAGAAGAGAAAAAAAAACATAACTCTTTCCGCTTCCACTTGGGTTTGTGTCCAACGACAATTTCCTGTCTCGCGCAATTCTGTCAGGGGGATGCGACTCGCAAGAGCGTCGTGAAAACGACCGCCCTTCGCGCATACATATATCTAACCGTGTTTTACATATATAGGTATATATTATATAGATAATAATGAATAATATATATATATATATATATATATATATATATATATATATATATATATAGGTATATACAAAGTGTAGACAAAGAAGAGTCATCGCAGCAACGCGTGGAGTCGTGAGTGCTCTCCGACAAGAAGACGACTCAGACCCTACCATAGGCACAAGCCTACCGTGGCTCATTTGCATTGTGTCGTGCCTTTGCAATTGCATGTATCTCTTCTCTCGTGTGTCGTCGCGAAGAATAATATATATACGGGCTGTTCCACGTTGAGCCGTGAGCTAGCTTTGATTTCATGATACTGACGTTTGCATCATTGGAATGCAACGAACTTTTTTTTTTTTTTTTAATTAATTGTTGCATTTTTTTTTACCACGTTTAAGTTTACGTCGTTGGAGTGCAACGAAGAATCTTTTTAATTTCGTATTTTTATTATTATCGAAAGTTATATTTTGCAGATTTGTTTGTAGATAGATAATAATTCTAAAAAAATGTCTGTGTGATTTTGGTAGAACTCAAATCTGACAAAAAAAAAACATTGCGAAATAAAAGAAAATCATTTTCGTTGCATTCCAACGATGCAAACGTCAACGTCATTAATTATAAAAATAAAGAAATGGATAATGGAGAAAAGAAAAAGGCTTTCGATAATTATAAAAACGAAGAAATGGTTAATGAAGAAAAGAAAAAGGCTTTGGACAATTATAAAAATAAAGGAATCGATTATAAAGAAAAGAAAAAGGCTTTTGATAATGATAAAAATGAAGAAATGGATAATAAAGAAAAGAAAAAGGCTTTCAATAATTATAAAAATAAAGAAATGGTTAATGAAGAAAAGAAAAAGGCTTTCGATAATTGTAAAAACGAAGAAATGGATAATAAAGAAAAGAAAAAGGCTTCGAATAATTATAAAGATAAAGAAATGATTAATGAAGAAAAGAAAAAGGCTTTCGATAATTATAAAAATGAAAAAAATGGATAACAAAGAAAAGAAAAAGGCTTTGAATAATTATAAAAATAAAGAAATCGATATTAAAGAAAAGAAAAAGGCTTTCGACAATTATAAAAATAAATAAAAATAGATAATAGATACGAGAAAAAGTCTTTGGACAATTATAAAAATGAAGAAAAGAAAAAGGTTTTCGACAATCATTATATAAAAATAAAGAAACGAATAATGAAAAAAAAAAAAAAAAAGAAAAATTACGACAAATATATAGAAGGTACGACGGATATTGAAAAACTCGTTGATTCTACGTAACGTTGTGTATCGGCAAGTCTGGCTATTTTGAGAACAGATCTCAACGTACGTATTCAATGACTAACGTATTGCCTGAGTTGTTCAGGACTCTCGACATTCCGGTCAGTGGCGTTTGCTGTCCGCACACTTTACACTTCGCAACTCGCCACTATTCTCCATAGCGCATAGAAATATATACGTGTACCAGACATACAAAACACAGAACAGTATTAACTGAAGAGAGACCGCGTATATTGATACTCGATAGTATGTAGTTTTACTCACTAGGACCTACCCGGTCTCGTTTCTCGCCACTCGATTAGCTACACTCGATGTTACGACGCCTTTCTCTGTCCACCGGTGCGCACGCACCACATATGCAGCATTACACATACACACACACACACACACACATACAGAGATGGGTGAGATCACGTTATTGTAACTCTTGAGGTTCACGTCGAGGATCATTAAAGCGAAGGACTGTTAAGAGGAGGCGAGCAGGTATCGCGAAGTGTCTGATATGCTGCTGGGCATTACTACTTAACGGTCTCCCTCTGCGAAATGGCCCACAGCCATGCATCTTTATTCTCTCTCTCTCTCTCTTTCTCTCTTTCTCTCTCTCTCCCTCTTTCTTTCTCTTTCTCTCTCTGGTGATTGTTGTCTTTTTTCTCTTGCTACCTTTCTCTCGTTTCGTCGTGATCGAGGAGGCAATAACATTTATTTTCGTACATTCTTTTTTTTTTCCTCTTCTCTCTCTCTCTCTCTCTCTCTCTCTCTCTCTCTTTCGCTATATCGATGTACAAGAAACTTTGTTGCTTATCGAGGCTTGAGATATTCTCATCGCTAATGCGTAACGATAAAGAGTAAATTTTGCAGTTGTTGGTAAATTATAAAATGATATAGGGAGACTTTCATGGGGATGGAAGAGACGGGAGCTAGTGGAAAGACGCTGAGGTATAACGACAGAAACGAGGAAGAGAGCTGCAAATTATCAATCAAACGAGTCTCATTTGCACAACTTTTTTACAAAAGTGTTGTTCTGCACTACAACTCGCCTTTCTGTACTTCGTACTCTCGGACATTTCTTTCTTTTTCATCATACATTCATAATTTATTCTTCATTTGTTACTCCACACGATTTGTTTTTCTTCCCATTCCGCGTTACCCATTTTTTTTTTTTTGCACACTTCTTCTATTTCCTCGACATATTTACATATCCCTTTTTGTATTTTCCCAGCAAAACATATTTCCTATTTATAATTTTATAATTTATAATACATATTTATATATTGCCACATGATCTGTTACTGAAGTGAACAAAAATAATTCTTCAATAAACATTACTACGAGTTTATTAATTCAACGACTTATCAATGAAGTTCTCATACTTTCAACGTTCATTCGTTTCTTGACGTTGTTGCACGTTTTATCATTTTCCCGTGGGATTTTATTTCTTTTCCTTCTTTTGCTACACCTCTTTGTGCTTGTTGAGACACGGGTGCGGAAAGGCTTCTTGAATCAGGGATTACGTATCTCGGAACGAGAAGGATTGGCGTGTGACGGTGAGAGGAAGAGAACGAGATCGCAAGAGTGACAGGATTACCCGCGACATTACAAACGCGTGTCTGCTCAGAGCGAGCCATTACTACTTGTCGTTCTTTTTTCCTTTTCTTTTTTTTTTCAACGACCCGCAGTCACGCGTATCCCGGACACGACAGACGAGTCTCTTGCTCGTCATAGGCCCGACACGATTATCGACCTTGCCACCCAAAGTAGGCTCTTTTTCTCACGAATTAAATGTCTATCGAAAAAAAAAAAAAAATTTAACGGGCAAAAAATTGCACTTTGTCAATTATGAGCAAAATTAAATTAATGAAATGAAACAAAAATAGAGTAACATCAAGTTCTCGTAAATCAAACTTGGTTAAAAAAAACTAGCTAATTTTTTCGTCAACCAGTCACGTCGTAAGGGCAGTAGGGGGGGGGGGGGGAGCAAAAAGGGAGAGGGTGGTTGGGCTTGACGTGAAGCCTCGAACTAAAGGACGAGACTGAAGCGTGTCGCAGGAGCAAAACGTGACACGCGAACGAATCGCTGCTTGGAACGGATTTTTTTTAAATTTTTTTCTTACGCCTTTTTGTGTACGTCAAAGAGGTCCGGTTGGTGGACTTTTCAGAGAACACAAATTGCCAGGCTGCAGCCTGGAGGCATTGCCGCATAGAAGAAATATTGTACGTTGACTATCTCGCTGCACTAGCACGAGAGAGAGAGCGATAGAGAGAGAGAGAGAGAGAGAGAGAGAGAGTGCAAGAGGCACTGAGAAAAAAAAAGGTTGATGGATATAGAGAGACATAGAGACGATATTCCATCAGCTGTGAGGATCTATCCATGACTCGTTGTACCGTTTGCACGTTCAAAGCTTCAATACACTCGGATGGAAGGTCCTGACAATGAAGAAAAAAAAAAGGCAAAACATTCACCGGAATACCGGTAATACACAATTATACTTGGTACACGTATGTACTCTTGTAAGACACGAACGGTGTTTCGCACGTCTCGTAATTGAGTGAAACGATCAAGGTTATTCGCGAAGAAGGGTCGGGGTGGCGGGGGGGGTGGGGGGAGGGCACACAAGAAAATTGAGAGAGAAAAAGACTCGTAATGTTCCTTGACGTGTATTTACATAAATTATTGTAATGAAGAAGCTATTATTGTACGGTTACGATGAATATTTTACGCTTGAATATTATACGGGCATACGAGTTGTATCGATGAAGATGCGAAGTATACTGATTCGGGGGAATATGAAATGCAAAGGGAAATGGGGGCAAGTTTTGCGAGATCGCGTACGATGAGATGCTGTTATTATTATTATTATTATTATTATTATTATTATTATTCTCATTTTCATTACTAGGGTCTACATTCTTGGGCGGGAAAAACAAAAGTCTCTTTTTCACTCTAATATTTATAATAATGAATATTAAAAAAATGACATTGTGGGAGGAACAGAGCACGAATAAGAAAGAGGAATAAAAATTGAGTAAACGCCTTTAAAGAAAATAAAAACTACTACTAAAAAAACTGAATATAAAATTAATTTAATATTTATTTTTTACTTTAATTAATATTAAAATTTTTAAAAAATATCTTTGTACTTTAATATTTATTATAAAAAAATATTTAATGGCAAATATTTCATAATATTATAAATAAGCAAATTAATATATATATATATATATTTTTTTTTTTTACTTTAATGTTTATAATAATAAATATTAGAAAATGAAAAAGAATTTTTTTTGACAAAATACTCCAATCTCCATTATAAAATTATAAATAATACAAAATCTTTGCGTATTGTGGTCGCGTATCTTCACTGAGAATTTCAAATCCTTTACCGTTGGAATGTAACGATTCTTATTTTTATTATTATTGAAAATGATATATTGCAAAATTTTGCTTGTACAAATCGTTAAATAAGAATCACAGAAAAATCTTTACGTAATTTTCGTAGCTTGTATCTACTGAGAGAAATTTAGGAAATGAATTCGTTGCATTCCAACGATGCAAACTTCAACGTCATTTATAATGCGGAATGACATCAAGCTATTTCTCCACCTCCTTCCCCCTCCTCCTTCTTCTCCTCTCTCTCCACACACGATGAAGATGCATACCGATTCTTCGCTCTTCATCTCGTCGCTGTATATGCATCCAGTGGCATTGAGAGGAAGAAGTAGAAGAAGAAGAAGAAGAAGAAAATCTCGATCTCGAGAACTCGCCCATTCGCAATACTCGGATCAATTGTATATACGTGTACATAACAGATGCGATCGCGATACTTGTCTCGAACTTGATCACGTGCTGCACAATCGATTTATATGTAACACATACACTCACCCTATAATACGTCCTAGTGTGTTTTGTGTTCTCTATTACGACGAACCGTATACACACGGAGAGGGGGGGGGGGGGGCGTTTTCCCTTGGGACGCTTATGCGCGTGCATTTCGAGATCTCCGAGCGCATCGATCGATTTGCACCAACGATAAGAGCCTCCCCGCATAAGTTGCTTCCGTTGCTACATCCCCGTGATG
>CAWVQM010000070.1:0-17957 GCA_963932345.1 Ophion ventricosus | reverse complement strand
GAATATGAATAAATAATTTGTATCGGTCGCGAGCCCCTGGAGCTCTCTAGCGATTCTAGCGCTCGGGAGAGCCCCCGATTTCCATTGCTCCTCTTTCATTCGCTAAAAACGATCGTCGTATTCTATCTCGTACTTCGCGAGACGTTATCGATTTGCAATATCTTCGTGGTGCGTATGCAGCACGAGGAACGGCAAGGATATGCGAGCGTGCGTGCGCGCGGGCGCGCGACCACCGCGTCCATATACATATGTGAATCTTCATTAGCATAACTTCGGCATAAAACATCGTGGGATATATAGCGAGAAAGAGAAAGCGATGCGTGAGGGGGGATTCGAGTCCCGCGTTAGGAGAGAAGGAAAACGATCATGAATATTTTAACTGTCCCGGCGCCTCGGGAGACAACATTATCTTATTACGAAAAAAAAAAAAAAAAATGAAAAAATGAAAAAAATACTTCTGTCATAATGAAAAATCATTCGTAAACATTTTTCTACGCTTCCCGGACATGATAATAATCTGTAACTTCCTAAAACGAGGAAAAACATCGGTGTGCGCGATATCGAAATCGTCAGCTTGTGCTTTTTTAATTTCTAATTTTTATTATTTTAGCATTAAAAATGCTTTTAAAGGTGTATATATGGGGGGGTCTGATTTAGCAAGATACACGAAACTAACGATACCCCCACTCCACTGCCGCTGTGTTGTATTGTGGTGGGGGGAGCTGCATGCTAAATGCCTGTGATTTGTTGAAAAATACTGCAATACATGTAGTCATTTGTGGGTACAAGCTGTAAGTTACGATTTTCGTGTGGACATTACAATGTTGGTGGGTTTGGGTTGGGGTTTGTTTTCGGGTTTGAGTTTGTTTGCGTAAGTTTGGGTTTGTTGGGTTTAAGTTGGTTTGTTTGTTTGGGTTTAAGTTTGTGTGTCTGGGTTTAAGTTTGTTTGGGTTTAAGCTTGGGTTTGTTTGTTTGGGTGTAAGTTTGCGTTTAATTTTGTTTGAGTTTAAGTTTGAGTTTAAGTTTGGTTTTAACGTTGGGTTTGTTTGTTTGGGCTTATTTGTGTGGGTTTGCTTGTGTGGGTTTGGTTGTTTGGGTTTGTTTGGGTTTAAGTTTGGGTTTAAGTTTGGATTTAAGTTTGGGTTTAAGTTTGGGTTTAAGTTTGGATTTGAGTTTGGGTTTAAGTTTGGGTTTAAGTTTGGAATTAATTTTGGGTTTAAGTTTGTGTTTGTTTGGCTTTGTTTTGGATTTGTTTGGGTTTAAGTTTGGGTTCAAGTTTGGGTTCAAATTTGGGTTCGTTTGGGTTTGTTTGGGTTCAAGTTCGTGTTCAAATTTGGGTTTCTTTGGGTTTGTTTGGGTTTAAGTTTGGGTTTAAGTTTGGGTTTAAGTTTGGGTTCAAGTGTGGGTTCAAGCATGAGTTTGTTTGGGTTTGGATTTGTTTGTGTGGGTTTGTTTGGGTTTATTGGATGGATGGATGGATAGTGAGACTGTGAGAAAATAGTGAGAGAGTGAGAATCCGAGAAGAGAGTAAGAGCGTGATAGAGTGAGAGAGAGAGCAATACATATTATTTTCGTGCATCTTTTTTTATCACCCGAAAAGTCTGAAAACATTTTCAATGCAATGGAATAGTTGCACTTTGTGTAATAACTGTAGATTTTTTTATTATTTTTAAAATTTTAATGGTTAACATTATTTTTAACTTTAATTATGTTTTTTTTATTGTTGTCCAGCTATCTTTGATCCGCCGATCTGCTTCGTAGGGACGCTTCGTACACAATGCGGTTGAACTTTTGCTCCGATCGCTAATAAGCAGAGAGCAAGAGAGAAGGAAAGAGAGAAGGAGAGAGAAAGAGAGAGAGAGAGAGAGAGAGAGGAGGTGATCGTCTGGTGCGCAGAGAGCCACCGGAGGGAGCTATACCCTTGCGAGTATGCGAAACATTCGAGACGCAGCTTCTCCAGGCCGCGAGAGTCAAGGCCGCGTGTGCGAAGGAGGAAGGGCACCCTCACTAACTCACGCTGCGTATGCGGTAGAACTTTCGAAAAGTTTTAACCCCTCGCATTGCTTTCTCGGAATTGTGTGTAACTTTCGATTTTTCCGAAATTTTCTATACAAATAATTAATTTCATATATTTATTTAATGAATTTTAATTTTTTTGAGGGTGATGAAGTAATCGCATCATTTTTAAATTTCAATGTGATTTTATTATAGGTTTAAGGAGCTGAAAAACATTTTTTTTTCACAAAAGAAAATAGTGACATTATAGCCTTTTGCCCCAGGCGTCTTTCCGGTGCCATAAAAAAATGCTCCATTTTTCACATTTTTACTGTTCATCTGAAACAGAAAACAAAAATATTTTTCGATTACTGACACACGTAGGGGAAGGATAAACCTATAAAATTATTTAAAAAAAGTATAAAATTGAAAATTACGCAGGCTTTTTAACAAAAAGTTCAAATTTTCGACCATTTTTTCGACAGTTTTTACCCCAAAAAAATTATTTATCTACGCAATACCCTTCAAACTTTAGGTTTATCCTTCCGGTAATATCATAGACGGAAAACTCTAAAAATTTCGGTGAGATCGATCGATAACTTTTTTAGCTACAGTGTGAGCAGTTTTTGAAAATGTTGTTTCGAGATAATCGCGTTTAAAGTTTCAATACGATAAAACTATAAATTTTAATGACTTACCGATCAATCAGCGACTCCAGACCCATACACTAACCCTTCAACTTCCTCGAAAAGCTGATTTTCTTCCATTTGATGTCCATGTCCTGTGGATGACCTTTTTTGCTCAATTTCTTGCTTAAACGATTTAATTGGTCACTATATCGTTCTGCAGTGATCGTCTGACCCGGTTCTAGAAGTTCATAATAAAGAACACCCTTTATGTCCCACCAGATACACAAAAGCATTTTTTTGACGTTCATTTGCGCTTTGGGAGTTGATGTTGTTGGTTCTCCAGGATCCACCCATGATTTTTGCCGCTTGGCATTCTCATAAAGGATCCATTTTTCATCCCCCTACACGATTCTCCAGAGAAAGTTCTTCCTTCGTTGTTTGCTAAGCAACCAAAGACACGTGTTCATCCGTTGTCCGAGGTTATATTCGGTAAGTTCATGCGGGACCCATTTCCCGAGCTTCTGAATTTTTCCCATCGCGTGTAACCTCTTGGCAACGGTTGATCGATCAACTCCTAGTTGGGCTGCAAGTTCTTCTTGTGTCTGTGAAGAATCTTGGACCAGTAAAGTTTCGAAATCGTCGTCATGGCAAGTTCTGAATGCTGACGAGGAAGAACTTCCCAGGCCAGGTTTAAAATAGTTGTTTGGGTCATACGAGCAAAGTGAGGTCGAGCGTTATCATGCAGGAGAATGACTTTTCGCCTTCCGTGTCCTGTGAACAGCCTTTTTTGCTCAATTGCTTCGCTTAAACGATTTAATTGGTCGTTATATCGTTCTGCAGTGATCGTCTGACCCGGTTCTAGAAGTTCATAATAAAGAACACCCTTTATGTCCCACCAGATACACAAAAGCATTTTTTTGACGTTCGTTTGCGGTTTGGTAGTTGATGTTGTTGGTTCTCCAAGGTCCACCCATGATTTTTTCCGCTTGGGATTCTCATAAAGGATCCATTTTTCATCCCCCGTCACGATTTTCCGCAGAAAGTTCTTCCATCGTTGTTTGCTAAGCAACCAAAGACACGTGTTCATCCGTTGTCCGAGGTTATATTCGGTAAGTTCATGTGGGACCCATTTCCCGAGCTGCTGAATTTTTCCCATCGCGTTTAAGCTCTTGGCAACGGTTGATCGATCAACTCCTAGTTGGGCTGCAAGTTCTTCTTGTGTCTGTGAAGAATTTTGGACCAATAAAGTTTCCAAATCGTCGTCCGAAAATTTTTCAAGCTGTCCAGTACGCGCACGGTCGCTGAGTTCGAGATCATTGTTTCTAAAACGTTTAAACCAATAATTGCATGTTTCGTACGACACAATACTCTTCCCGAACACAGAACAAATTGACTTCCACGCTTTGTTGGCACTTTTTCCTTGTTGGAATTCGTAAAGGATGCAGTGGCGAATGGGCAGCTTATCGGTTGCCATTGTTCTTGCTACTTTATTTTAAGGTTATTATGCTCGCTCAATAAATTCATACAGCGTCTTGAACAGAGCTATGTCAATACTTTAAAATCCTAAAAGGACGTTGAAATATTTCAACTTTTTTTTTTTTTTTTACTTGGGATTTTAAACTACAATCTGTCTCTGAGAGACATTCAATAGTTGCGATGTGGTTTAGCCCTTTGTAGAGGAAGAAGTCCGGTGACCTTCCTTCTAGGCTTCGAGGTTTGCACGGTTGGTGAGGTCTCTAGGTAGAGTGCGTTTTAGTCTTCTTTCTTCGTGTTGATACAAAAGCTGTTGCGCCAGTATGTTGGGGTGGTTGTGGAGTCTTTCCTCGTACCTTGCGCTGTGTTCTTGCGTGACATTTCTTATGTATAGGATTTTCAAGTCGTTGTGTATGGTTTTGTTGCCGACGTACCATGGAGCGCTAACAATTGTTCTCAGTACTTTAGACTGGAATCTTTGTATTATGTCGATGTTAGATTTACTGGCCGCGCCCCATAGCTGAACACCATAGGTCCACACCGGTCTTAGTATGACTTTGTATAAAAGGATCTTATTTTCCAGGTATAGTCGTGATTTCTTCCCGATTAGCCAGTAAAGTTTTTAAAATTTTAGATCGAGCTCTTTTTTTTGTTGTTGTTTTTATATGCTTTCACCAAGTGAGACGTCTGTCCAAGTGCATTCCAAGGTATTTGACCTCGTTTGTTACAGGCAGGGGTTGGTCGTTTAGTGTAACTGGTGGGCATTCTTCTCTCTCGCAGTGTGAATGTTATGTGTACAGATTTGCTTGTGCTCGCTTTTACTCTCCACTTTTTCAGCCATCCTTCGACTTGGTTTAATGCGTTTTGGAGCAGTCCAGACGCTGCAGCCGGGTTTTCGTGTGTGTCTAGTATTGCTGTGTCGTCTGGATATGTTGCGACTGTTACATTGTCGCCGGTCGGTAGGTCGGCAGTCAATAGCGTATATAGTACTGGTCCAAGGACACTACCTTGTGGTACACCTGATTTTATTGGATAGAGAAGGGAAAGTTCTTGTCCATGCGGTACTTGGAAGTTTCTATTGTTTAGGTATGATTGGATGATGAGATAATATTGTGGAAGGCCTTTTTTTTAATTTTATATAACAATCCGTCGTGCCAGACTTTATCAAATGCCTGCTGTATATCGAGGAATGCGGCTGAGCAGTATTTTTTTTTCGACTCGAATGCATTCGATATCGTATTGTACACCCTGTTCACCTGTTCGATTGTGGAGTGAAAATTTCTGAAACCGAATTGATGGTCAGGAATCAGTTTTTCTTCGCGTATGGACGGGCTCATTCGCGTAAGCAACATTTTTTCGAACAGTTTTGATTTGACCGGAAGTAGACTGATTGGCCTATAGGATGTAACTTCCGTTGGTGTTATATTTCAACTTGAAAGAGAATTGCCAGCCTGCTAGAAAAATCTGTAAAAATTAATTCACACACCTAATAAATCCTTTTTTTTTGGCAGTGTATTGCATAGAGCCAACAGATACATATGTTTAGGTAAACTCTTGATTTCCTCCGGTACCCTCCGAGGAGCGGAGTGTTGTCGGTTCACGGCCGCCCAACACGATCCTGCGACGTCCTCTCTCGAGGTCTCCGCGGAACTCGCCATAGGAATGTAAAATGCCGCAACACATTCGTATACTTTTCATTCGATTTCTCCCTTCCGCGAGTATCAATACCGCAACGGTTCGTAACGCTCGGTATACTCTCCCCCATGGCCACCACGTGCAGGCGCCCGCTCGTGCCTCTCCGTGATTTGCTTTTATATTTTCCACAAGCGAGAATCTTATCGCGGTTCTCTCGAATGATAGTTGGCGTGGAGAGAACGGGCGCCACGATTGTTCGCACGTGACTGAACAAGAGAAAGTCCGCTTGTTTACCGTGCCCATTCGGTGTGGCGATTTTTTTTTTTTTTTTTTTTCATTTCGATCATCCGGACCCAGACAACGAATGCTTGAGATAGGCTGACATGTTAAGGGCAGGTTACCGTACGTGACGATGAAAGATTCGATTTTTTTAAACAAAATTTGCATGCTCGGGAACTTCTGCCACTCTAGAGGCCAAAAAAGAGGATATTTTGTGATTTTTTTTTTCAGCGAAACAATAAAATAAATCAGAATTACAAAATAGGGGTTTTATTATACACGTGGTTGATATTGAAACGTGAAATTATTAGGTGTGTGAATTAATTTTTACAGATTTTTGGAACAGGCTGGGAATCCTCTTTCAGGTTGAAATATTTCAACGTCCTTTTAGGATTTTAAAGCATTGCCATAGCCCTGTTCAAGGCGCTGTATGCATTTATTGGGCGAGCATCATAACCTTAAAATAAAGTAGCAAGAACAATGGCAACCGATAAGCTGCACATTCGCCACGGCATCCTTTACGAATTCCAGCAAGGAAAAAGTGCCACCAAAGCGTGGGAGTCAATTTGTTCTGTGTTCGGGAAGAGTATTGTGTCGTACGAAACATGCAATTATTGGTTCAAACGTTTTTAGAAACAATGATTTCGAACTCAGTGACTGTGCGCGTACTGGACAGCCTGAAAAATTTTCGGACGACGATTTTGGAAACTTTACTCGTCCAAGATTCTTCACAGACACAAGAAGAACTTGCAGCCCAACTAGGAGTTGATCGATCAACCGTTGCCAAGAGGTTACACGCGATGGGAAAAATTCAGAAGCTCGGGAAATGGGTACCACATGAACTTACCGAATATAACCTCGGACAACGGATGAACGCGTGTCTTTGGTTGCTTAGCAAACAACGAAGGAAGAACTGTCTCTGGAAAATCGTGACGGGGGATGAAAAATGGATCCTTTATGAGAATCCCAAGCGGAAAAAATCATGGGCGGACCCTGGAGAACCAACAACATCAACTCCCAAAGCGCAAATGAACGTCAAAAAAATGCTTTTGTGTATCTGGTTGAACATAAAGGGTGTTCTTTATTATGAACTTCTAGAACCGGGTCAGACGATCACTGCAGAACGATATAGTGACCAATTAAATCGTTTGAGCGAAGCAATTGAGCAAAAAAGGCCATTCACAGGACACGGAAGGCGAAAAGTCATTCTCCTGCATGACTGGCCCCTTGAGTATTGAATGATAATTCAAAATTCCAAAATGTTTGAAGAAACATTTTAATATCCAAGTACCTCTTTGGACAGCTAATAATATGAAGTTGTTTTTTTTTAATAATCCGCAGACTAAGTAACTTAGCGATTTTTTTTTATACAAAAACCTGCATTCTTGTCAAAGAAAATTACGACGATTATTAGACTTGCAGCCTGGACTTTTGGCTACTCCCTTCCTAGTACCAAAAAAGCCGATCATTCTGCCCCCCCCCCCCCCCCGCTTCTAATAGACTTACGCCTCCATTTCCGCTTTTGAATCCTCGCGTAGATAGGAATTATACGGGGGTCTTGATTCCGGACAAAGAAAGAGGGAGAGAAAAAAAAAAAGATCTCGGTATGGCCACAGACGAGAAACGGCGATGGGAGAAAGATGGAGGCACGCGGTCAAAACATGAAAGAAATCTTTACCGTCCAAGTTCAAGGCAAGCTTCTGTATGATGCGCAGGCCAGATGGAGTAGACGCGGGGAGAATGAAATACCTGAGAATGTTGAACCCGCTAGACGTTCGGCAACACCAACAAGTGCGGCTGAAAGAACCTAATGATTAATTGCGTAATCATCAGCGTTATGGAACCCGCGAGTTGCGTCGAGGATTACCGACTATTCCAGGTTGAATATTGCTCGTAACTTGGCATTAAGTTTTTGGGCAGCCGTAAAAAAATTCAAGACACCTCGTGTAATTTCTTTCACAAGTGTTGGTGTCTGCTGTCATTGAAGATTACCTTCGACCACGTGACACACGCGTTCACGTTTCATTGTGAATGAGGAACGTTGATGGCGAATGAGAAAGTTGAGAGAAAGAATAAACAAGTTGGCCGTAGTTTTGCAAAATCCACGCAGAAATTTCTTTGCAGAAAAGAAATAACTTTCAAAATTTCGATTTCTTGGAAAAATATTGCAAGTAGCGAAAAAAAAACTTTCAAGACAAGTCTCATAACATTAAAATGAAGCTGTAGAGGAAGGTGGGGCATAGAAGGTGGGGCACAGTGTGTCACTTTTTTTCTAACGAATCTTGACACTTAGCAAAGTAGTCTGATTAGAAAAAAAAGGTCATAAACGATTTTATAGACCTTTGGGCGTGCAATAAAGCTACCGTATTTATTGCAAGAACATTTAAGGGGCCAGTCCACTTTGGAGCCACGAAAAAAAGGCTATTTTCGCGATTTTTTTTTCGAGGATTTTATAAAATATATGAATATAAAAGTTGTTGGGCTTGATAAATAAAGTTTTGAAATACATAAAAAAAAAAATTTATTCATTTTTATTCATTTTTAAGTACAAAAGCTATAGTTTAACGTAACGCCTCAAAAATAGGTGGGCTTGGTAGCTCCATCACAACTCGGCAACGGCTTGGCTGAAACAAAAAAATCAAAGTCCATTAGATTCAGTATGACACCAGCTACAAAATGACCCTCGGATATAAAGTTTTATCAAAAAATAAAAAAATGGCAGATGAAAAATGAAAAAAAGTTAAAAAAAAAAACGCGTTTTTTCGCAGTTTTTCGCAAAAAAAAGAGTAAAAATCAAAATTATAAAACCATCGAGGGTCATCTTGTTGCGACGCGTTTAAAGTTCGTAGAAAGTCACGACACGAATGAAGAGGGCTTGCGCTAGAATTCGAAAATCGAGTACTTAGAGATTTTTCACACCCATAATCTTTTGGAATATAATTTTATAGGTACTAAGGTACATTTTTAACAAAAAAAAATCGATTTTTAGAAAATCCTAGAGTGGCCTAAGGCCTTAATATAAATCATGGTCCAAAAAAGAAAATTTTGGAATTTACGAGCTAAAAACCTTCGAGAAATCGCATGTGGTTCACAGTGGCCCGTGACCAGAGATGGGCTTACAATTATAATGCAATTCAATTATTAATCTGGTTACAAACGAATTAAATTATAAAATAATCTGATAGAACTGTATTTCATTACATTTTTATTTTTATTTTTCAAGACATATTATGAAATCTGTTATAATGTATTTAATTACAAAGTAATCCGATTAAAATGTATTCAAATATTTGGCAATTTAATTACTTTGTTACTAATTATGGTATAATACAGGAGAAAATGTCATGTTATCCTCTAAAGTTGGATAAAAAAAAGTGATAAATGATGTCTCGTTTGAATTACAAAATCAATATATTATTTAGCTATTAGTTAGCAAACCGCTTTATTCCAATTAATATATAATCGATTAATTTGTAATTATAATAACTTTCAATTAAATTACATAGTAATTAATTATACTAGGCACTTGTGATAACTAATTCCTTAAGTAATCTGTTACAAGCGAATTAAATTATCAATTACAGTATTTATTGTAATTTTTAATTGTTAATTTGATCTGCCCGTGACACATTGTGCCCCATTAGCCCCTATGTCAAATTTCAGATCGTAATTCGGTTTCCACTTGTCAAAAGTTTATCCAAATCCTGATAACATCGTTCGAGTCTACGGAGTGAAGGATTGGCTCGAAGCTACAAAAAGCTACTGAAGACTGGGTGCTTGATACCTGGTATAGAATAAACGAGTACGGCGAGAGGTTGGAATCGTCATGCCGCTTGTAAAATTTCTTATTTACCAGCGGCAGCAATAATTGCGAGGACTTTTTAAGTATGGCGCCATGAGAGTTCAAGAACGACTAGTTCGAAATAATAACTATATGCGCTCGCAATTTGTCTGATTGTACTCGACTCTCTCTCTCTCTCTCTCTCTCTCTTCTCTCACTCACTCTCTCTCTCTCTCTCTCTCTCTCTCTCTCTCTCTCTCTCTCTCTCTCTCTCTCTCTCGCAGTCCCATTCAATTTAAATGCCGGCCATTACCAATAACAGCTACCCAGGTTTATTTTTACTCTTCGTTGGATATGCCCTCGGCAAATCGGTCTACGTTAGCCGCTCAAAAGCGGCAGCTCAGCATTCACGAGAGCACGCGGTTGTAGGATTTTATGAACGGCACTAAGTACTCGTCTACAAATCAAGTCCGTATAATTCACCGATTTGTAATCGATCGCTTATTCGTTTGTCCCAACGCGAGCACCATTGGACTAATCGTCATCTCATCAGCTTGGAAAAATATTCTCGTCACGTCATCGAAAGATTTCCTAGTCGCTTCTGGTGTATTCGTGGCTGAAGACACCTTGAAACACGCCGCCCTCGCGCCATTGGCGTAGACAGCACTACCCCCCCCCCGCCCCAAATCGATCCAAAATAATTGAAGTCAAATCATCGATTAAGTTTATTGAAGTTTCACCCTAGCAAGCATAATAGAGTCACTTATGGTTACGAATTGGAAGCTTGAATTTCGATGTGTACATTACAATGTTATCAGGATGATAATTATATTTACAGTTTGAGTTGGAAAGTTGGAGAGTTGGAGAGCAGTTGGAGAGTTGGAGAATAGTTGGAGAGTTGGAGAGGAGTTTAAGAGTAGTTGGAGAGTTGGAGAGTAGTTGGAGAGCTGGAGAGTAGTTGGAGAGCTGGAGAGGAGTTGGAGAGTTGGAGAGCTGGAGCGGCGTTGGAGAGTAGTTGGAGAGTTGGAGAGTTGAAGAGTAGTTGGAGGTTGGAGTTGGAGAGTTGGAGAGTAGTTGGAGAATTGGAGAGTAGTTGGAGAGTTGGAGAGTAGTTGGAGAGCTGGAGAGGAGTTGGGGAGTAGTTGGAGAGCTGGAGAGGAGTTGGAGAGTTGGAGAGCTGGAGCGGCGTTGGAGAGTAGTTGGAGAGTTGGAGAGTTGAAGAGTAGTTGGAGAGTTGAAGAGTAGTTGAAGAGTTGGAGAGTAGTAGGAGAGTCGGAGAGTATGGAGAGTTGGAGAGTTGGAGAGTTGGAGAGTTGGAGAGTAGTTAGAGAATTGGAGAGTAGTTGGAGAGTTGGAGAGTAGTTGGAGAGCTGGAGAGGAGTTGGAGAGTTGGAGAGCTGGAGCGGCGTTGGAGAGTAGTTGGAGAGTTGGAGTGTAGCTGAAGAGTAGTTGGAGAGTTGGAGTGTAGCTGGAGAGTAGTTGGAGAGTTGGAGTGTAGCTGAAGAGTAGTTGGAGAGTTGGAGTGTAGCTGGAGAGTAGTTGGAGAGTGGTTGGAGAGTTGGAGCGTAGTTGGAGAGTTGGAGAGTAGTTGAAGAGTTGAAGAGTAGTTGGAGAGTTGGAGAGCAGTTGGAGAATAGTTGGAGAGTTTGAGAGCTGGAGAGTATGAAGAGTTGGATAGTTGGAGAGTTTGAGAGTTGGAGAGTATGGAGAGTTGGAGAGGAGTTGGAGAGTAGTTGGAGAGTTGGAGTGTAGCTGGAGAGTAGTTGGAGAGTAGTTGGAAAGTTGGAGAGTAGTTGGAGAGTTGGGGAGTAGTTGGGGAGCTAGAGTGTAGCTGGAAAGTAGTTGGTTAGTTGGAGAGTTGGAGGGTGGTTGGAGAGTAGTTGGAGAGTTGGGGAGTTGGAGGGTGGTTGGAGAGTAGTTGGAGAGTTGGGGAGTTGGAGAGTTGAAGAGAAAGAGAGCAACTCATACTATTCGCATCTGCCTTTTTCTTATCACCCGAAAAAACTGACTACATCTTCAATCCCATGAATTAGTTGCACTTTGTGTAATATCTGTAGATTTTTCAAATACGTATTAAATCCATTTTTCTTGGCAAATTAACTACGTATTATCTTAGTTTGAACGATTTCCATTTAATTCAAATATCATTGCTTAGAATATTTATAATCAAAGAAACGTTAGTGTCTCATCATAACTCAAAAGTTACAGGAGCTGTTGGTCCGGCCGTTGAACTTCCAGAAATAAAGGTGTCGTCGTAAAAATGCTGCACAGTCGCCATTTCGACATGTATCGCTGTGAAAAAAATAATTTTGTATAGTCAATTACGTGTATAATAAAAGCCCTACTTTGTAATTGCAATTTATTTGATGGTCTCGGTGGAAAAAAATCACAAAATATGCCCTTTTTTGGCCTCTAGAGTGGCCCAAGGCCTTGAAAGAATGACGAAAAAAATTATTTTTTTTACTTTTCAACGTATTGCAATAGTTTGACATCAATATTCATGGTCCTCATAAAGCCATATCCATATTTCCCCTGTGTTACGTAAATATCGACTGTTGTATAAATTTCCTTTAAAATAATGATTAGTGAACAAAACCAGTACTTGTCAGGCCACTCCAGCTCTCCAGAAGAAGAAAAAAACAAGTGCCAGCTACGCCAATGGCCCGCAAAATTCACAATCTCCATTCTTCTCTCTCACACTTGTTCTCGCTCACCTCTCATTGCTCTACGGAGCAAGCACACCAAGTATAGACAATCGTCCATGAAGCCCCCGCAAGAGAGTTACACGTCTTCACCGATCGCGTCGTTGGTTGGTGTGTTGTGTGTGGTTGTTGCTGCGGCTGTTGTGCACACAACCGTCGGTGTAATCTGGTCATGCTTGCTGCAGGTTTTTGGTGGGGGACCTTGACCGAGTGACGTTCACCGTAGGTAGGGCCCCCTCTGCTCGGTAAATGCGACTCAAGGAGGCCCCCTTCTCTCTCTCTCTCACCTCCTCCTCCTCCTCCTCCATCACCTCATCCTTCTACGTCTCTCTTCACCGCTCTTTGGCTCGGCATACCCGTTCAGGATACGTTTGCTCCTCTCTCTTTTTCCAGCTCCCTCTCTCGTTTGACGTCGCCCGATCTCGTTTTCTCCGTCACTTTGCCAGCTTGATCTTCCTACACCCTCCACCCCCCTCTCTCTCTTCTCTCTCTCTCTCTCTCTCTCTCTCTCTCTCTTGGTCCGTCCATCTCGCGGTCTGGACGTGGTTTTGCACCTTCTTCCGTCCGTCCACCGGCAATTCCCATTTATATATATATATATATGTATATGTATACGGACGTGTAAGGTGAGGCAGCGGGGCGCGCTCAGCCAACGCGCGCGCCGGTACCAGGGATAAGGCAGGATCGGTGGAAGGAGTAGTAAGCGGTCTCCGCAGTTTCAGCCTGGTCCCCAGCTTTTATTAGTTCTTCGGCGCTCGGCGGAGAACGTGCCGTGCAAACCGAGTTTTACAACGCCCCCCCTCCCCCCAGGTCTCCGTGTACCTTGTTTTCGTTTTTTATTTAATTTAATTTTTTTTGTCATCGTTACCTATCTACGAGCCGGTTTCGCGAAGTGACCCAATCGCGTGGGAAAAATCGATCGCGTGTGTTTACGATCGATAACGTTGAATCGATACTCTCTAGCTCTCTTGATCTATCTCACAAACAGACCCAAACAGATCCAAACAAATCCAAACAAAACCGATTCACGCGGAAGTATCGATCGCGAGTGCTTACGATCGATAACCTAAAATCGATACTCTCTGGCTTTAATTAAAACCTTATCGACTTTACATGAAGACCGGCTCGTTCGACGTCTTTCAACTCAACTTCTTTTTTTTTTATCATCGAAAGTGACAAAGTGAAAGAAATGGATCTTACCGATCGAATTACGAAGTAAACGTGGTGCGACGATTTGTTTGTTTTTTTTTTTTTTGACCGATCACCGATGATACTCGGCTATCGATGAGTGACAGTTCTTTTTTTTGGTTCCTCCTGGAAGAGTGATTTATCGAGGAAGAAAGAAAATCAGGTGTTTAAGTATCGGCTCACTCGTGTGTTGCCGATCTTCTTCGAGGCTGTGCGAGGAGCTACTCTCTCTCTCTCTCATCGTACCAAGTGAACCAGTGCCAGTGGAGGTAATTTTACGTGCGTTTCGTTGGTGGTCCCTTCATTGGGTTTTTGTGGCAGGTACAAACAGTGTAGAAATTTGTCGGGGTGTATCTTCAGATCCTGCCACATCCCTGTAGGGATCTGATAGGGACGTTTCACGTAGAAATTGGACACATTGGAATCCAAGTGGATTCCAATGCACCATTATATACAGATATATACGTAGAGATTGGACACATTGGAATCCAAGTGAATTCCAATGTACAATTATGTACAAATATATACGTAGAGATTGGACACATTGGAATCCAAGTGAATTCCAATGTACAATTATGTACAAATATATACGTAGAGATTGGACACATTGGAATCCAAGTGGATTCCAATGCACAATTATATACAAATACATACGTAGAGATTAGACACATTGGAATCCAAGTGGATTTTAATGTACAATACAACCGATATTTGTTGGATCTCTCAACAAATATACTTTCGTGATACTGCGCACAAGTTGGAAAGTCCCAAGATGCGCACACACCTCTATAGGGATTTGGTAGGAACATCGCGCATAGGGGGAATCCTCATTGGCATCCAATTGGATTCTGCACTGTTCTCCGATTGTAATGTCTTGAGAATTCTTGTCACGTTCAAATAAAAAATAAGTGAAAAATCATGGGAAGAAAAATTCGACTCGTAACATAATTTGCACGCTCCTTGAGGCTTTTACGTGTTTTGTGATATTGTCCAAAAGTGCAGTAAAATAAATAAACGATAATAATAGTGGATTTTCAGTGATGTGATTCAAACCGATTTTTTAAGGGGCTGTTCTACTGTGATGGATCAGAAAAAAGCTATTCTTAATAATTTTTATTTCTCGAAAATTGTTGCATGTATCGGTACAAACTTTTTTCCCCTTAAAGATACACTCTTACAGAATAGAAAACAATTTTTTTTTTTCGTTGCATACAAATGTATATTTATTTAAGAATTGATAATCGTGTAAAGGAATGAAAGAAAAATGTATGTCGCTGGCGTTGATGATTTGCGCTCTCCGGGTAATCTGAAATAAAAAATTCGGAAGGATTTTTGTTCTGTATGAGTGTCGCTGTCGCCCGACGCTGTAAGAATCCTTCAGAATTCAGATTGAATTCTGACATTGGAATCCAATGAGGAATCCTTCAGAATTCAGATTGAATTCGTACATTGGAATCCAATGAGGAATCCTTCAGAATTCAGATTGAATTCGTACATTGGAATCCAATGAGGAATCCTTCAGAATTCAGATTGAATTCGTACATTGGAATCCAATGAGGAATCCTTCAGAATTCAGATTGAATTCGTACATTGGAATCCAATGAGGAATCCTTCAGAATTCAGATTGAATTCGTACATTGGAATCCAATGAGGAATCCTTCAGAATTCAGATTGAATTCGTACATTGGAATCCAATGAGGAATCCTTCAGAATTCATTGGAATCCAATGAGGAATCCTTCAGAATTCAGATTAAATTCGTACATTGGAATCCAATGAGGAATCCCGATCTCGAATCCACTGTACGACTTGTGACGTTTTAGTATTGGGATCCAATGGGCCATCCTATTGGATCCATATCAGTGGGGATAAGTATGGGAATCCAATTGGATTCCTACGACAATTTCTGCAGGGGGATTGGTGAGGGAAGTTACGGCGAAAATACTGAAAAAAAATTGGTTTCGTCATCTGTCAGTTCTCTAAATAGTGTTTTATATTCTTCCTCAATCTTTTCTTCAATCGTTTTTTTTTCAAATTTATTTTTAACTTAGCTTTTTCATTTAATGAAATAGCAGCTAGGATTAATTTTTCGTTAGACCACATTTTGTCGACGCGCACACTACTTTCATCCAAATGAGAACGATCAAGAACGGAAAATGTGAATGGACAAAGATTCAAGGAGATTGGAGCGGTCCAGTTGAGTCAAATTACGGCTGAAGAGTTTTTTTTTTCAATAAACCTTTAAAAAATATTCATACGAGGTATACATTTATTCGGTAGATACTGAATTTTCATAAAATATATAATTTAAGGGCGAAATTATGCATTTTTATATTTTTTATCACGTGAAAAGTTATAACGTTATTGATTTTTATTATAAAGGAGTCGTAATCATTTATTGAATTGAAAAGATTAAAAATTATAAAAAAAGATTCGTAATCTTTTATCAAACCTTAACGGTTCAGTATCCTCTTCACATGTCGAAATAAATAACTTTTTTGTAACGCGCAAAAGGCTACTATTTTTTTCCCAAAAGTAACATATCTAAGGAGTATCGCGTCCAAATTTTCGGTAAAAATGTTGAAAATTCACGAAAATATGATTTTTTTTTCAGCGAAAAAGTGTCTTTTTCACGTTTTCACCTCATTATGAATTTTTCTCAACATGTCGCCATTTTATTTCTTATCAATAAATTTTTCGTACATCATCTAGAAAGTTCAAAGCATGTTCCATAATTTTTGGAACCAATTCGGACGGATAGTTTGGTCACGAGACTTTTTTGAAAACTGACTGGGTAGAATCGACCCAAGTGTGTTCACCGCGAAACGGAACGTATAATAAGAATCAACCTTAAGGAGGCTCTGGCCAGATATACAGCTTGTGATGGTAACAGGATAGAGTTAACCCTGGCACTTCTGACTGGGGTCCGTTCGCACCCCATTTTTTATTCGAAAAAATCCGGTTTTTCCTAATGTTTTCCATTTTTTCAATCTTCAAATGGATTTTTCACTAATTAAATATTAATAAAATCAAATGTCTCGCACACAATTCTCTTTCTTATGAAAGAAACGAAGAAATTCATGTACCATAAAGCCCATGCGTTTGAAGGTAAAAAAAAAAATGAGTCACGAGTTCTAGGGTTAATGAGAAAAATCAACAATGACTCGTCGCGAAAAAAGAAAAAAATCGCCACGCATTATCGAATCGCGTGTATTCAACGATGCGCACTGTGTAAGCTTTTGTCGCTTTGTTCCTCACTCTCGTTTGTTCCGGTGCCCATTTAAACGTGGATTATCTCACCGCAGGTGTCGAGAAAGGTGGAGACCAAGAGAAAAAAAAAGTTCAACGAAAACACGACAAGTGTGACCAATCGTAGGGTGGGGTCTCTTATCGTTTCTTGGCTCGCGATTAGTTCAATTATTAATATTTTTACCCCCCATATTCATCTCTCTCTCTCTCTCTCTCTCTCTCTTTCTCCCGAGGGAGAGAGCGATATAAAGATAAAAGTATAATAAAAATAAAAATGAAAAATAAAAAAGAAAAAAGAGATGAAGAAAAAATTCAAAAAACTTTCTATCTCTCACTCTCTCCCTCAGTTTCTCCGTCCCACTCTGCCTGCCTCGGAAGAGAGAGAGATATATATAAAGATAAAAGTATAATAAAAATAAAGATGAAAAATACAAAGATAAAAAAGAAATAAAAAATAAGAAATAAAAATTTTACTCTCTTTCTCTCTCTCTCTCTCTCTCTCTCTCTCTCTCTCTCTCTCTCTCTCTCTCTCTCTCTCTCTCTCACTCTCTCTTCCTCGGGAGTGAGAGAGATATGAAAATAAAGTTACAATAAAAATAAAAATGAAAAAAATAAAGCAGAGATAAAAAATAAGAAATGAAAAAAATGTCCTCTCTCTCTCTCCGTCTCTCTCTCTCTTCCCCTGTCTCCCTTTTTCTCTTTCACTCTCTCTCTCTCCATCAGGAGGGGAAGATATAAAAATAAAGGTATAATAAAAATAAAAATAAAAAATAAAAAAGCGATAAAAAATAATGAAAAACTTCCTTTTTCTCTCTCTTTCTCTCTCTCTCTCTCTCTCTCTCTCTCTCTCTCTCTCTCTCTCTCTCTCTCTCCCCCCTGTCTCCCTCTTTCGCTGTGACTCTTTCTCCCGGGATAGATATAAAAAGAAAGGTATAATAAAAATAAATAATAAAAAATAAAAAAGAGTTAAAAAAGAATTCAAAACTTCCTTTTTCTCTCTCTTCTGCTCTCTTCTGCTCTCTCTCTCC
>CAWVQM010000068.1:0-22050 GCA_963932345.1 Ophion ventricosus | reverse complement strand
ATAAAAGACACAGGGCGTACTTGCGATGCCTCTGAGAGGCCGGAGCGGTCATCGGGGAGAAAAGTTTGGACCTTCAAATGCCAAAAATCCACGGTTGGGTCAACCAAATTCGGACCAACTGTCGCGTGACCTCTCTCTCCCTCTCCCTCTCTCTCTCTCTCTCTCTCTCTTGCTCCTTCTTTCAACCTCACTGGCGCTCTTCGTTTCCTTGGTGAAAGTGTTTTTCCATTTTGACACTCGAAAGGGGCTGATGGCCCCTGCATCATCATCAGCCAGCCCTCGTGTATCGGCGTCGATGATTATCCGGTAGGTGCAAAACATCTGTTGTGCCAGATGTTGCCGTCCTCACGCCTCCTAAATTAACGCATCCCCCCCCTCCCCCGCTTTTACGGGTTCAGAGGATGAACGAGAGAAAAACACCTTTGCATTTCTACGTTTATTGTTTTATTTATCATGCCACATTGTTATTACTATTAACGCCAGGGCATTTACGTTTTAAGTGGATTAATCTTTGCGATGCTTCCAGCTCCTGGTCTTCCCCCCCCCCTCATCTTAATAATATATAAAAATCCAGCATCAATCTGTTCGCTTTCGTTTGAGACTGGAATCAAGTTGGGTAGGGTGAGAATACGGATTTATTTATAATTGTTTGGAAATTTTTATCGTCCGTCTCGCGATCGTTTGATTGACGTCGAAAGAGCAACTTTATGCAATTCCTTTTGAAGAGATACTCTTAAGGCTTTAGGCTACTCTAGAGGCAACAAAAGGCATATTTTGTGATTTTTTTTCCAGCGAAACCATAAAATAAATCGGAATTACAAAATAGGGGTTTTATTACACACGTAATTGACTATACAAATTTTTTTTTTTCACAGCGATACATGTCAAAATGGCGACTCTGCAGCATTTTTCCGATGACCCCTTTATTTCTGAAAGGTTAACAGCCGGACCAGCTCCTATAATTTTTGAGTTATGATGGGACACTAAAGTTTTTTTCGATTATATATAAGAATAGCTATAGAAGTACGTAGGGTTTTTTTTGATATATTGTTTTTTGTCAAAATGGCGCATTTCTAAAACAAAAAGTATAAAATGCCATGAGAAAATTGTCAGAAAATCGTTTATAAAAAAAGAACTATGCAATATAATAAAAAAAATCCCACGTAGTGCCTCAGAAAATGTAATTCTAAATATACAGTTAAAATTTCAAGTGAATCGGTTGAAATTTGTTTGAGCTATGAGTCCGGCCGACTTGAAAAATGTAATTTTGAGATAAACGCGTTTAAAGTTAGTAGAAAGTCACGGCATGAATCAAGAGGGGTTGCGCTAGAATTCGAAAATCGAGTATTTAGAGATTTTTCACACCTATAATCTTTCGGAGTATAATTTTATAGGTACTAAGGTACATTTTTAACAAAAAAAAAATACGATTTTTGGAAAATCCTAGAGTGGCAAAAGGCCTTAAGTCGCTATATATCTAAAACTAGATGGTCAAAATTCATGATTTTTTTTCACTCTCTTCGTCATATGTTCATCTGTAATTGAGAATTAAAAAAAAAATCTGTAGAAAAATTTCGAAGTTATTGCGTGAAGTCTGAAATTTTCCACTGCTTCCCCATAAGAACACGTGTAAAACCATGAAATCTTTAATTGCCAATATCTCGAAAACAGAACGGTGAATCCTTTAGAAATGTTGCAGGTAATCATTTAATAGTCTCCTTAATGAGTCCTGAAAATAAAAAAATCTGTAGAAAAATGCCTTGGCGAGACTACTACCTTAATACGAAATTAATTTTAAAAAACCCTGTATCAACGCACAAAGGTTGAAGGCAAATGCTAGTTTATACATATATACATCAATATATGTACATATATTATATATCGTAATTGAAGTGATACCAGCCAGAGGCCAAGTTAATTATCCGCATATACGAAGACGTTGCTAGGGGGTGAAGGGGGGAGGGGGCGCAGCACCTGAACAGATACGATCACGTATCGGAAGAGCTTTGCTCTTCGACCGTGATAAATTTCGTTTATCGTTGGACTCTCGTCGACGTTCCCGGTTCATGAGAGAGACGGTGGTGTGCTCCATTTGTTGCTGCCGACCGCCAGAAACGATTCGATCGCTCGATCTTATTAGATATCGACAATTTCGCAGGCTTATATCCCGCAATTCATCCATGTACTCTTATACATGCTGACATCCTCATATCGTATCGACCTATATATATATATATCGTAGGCCGTTGACCTGTACGTTAGCCAGAGTGTACGTATTTGGCACGAGAAGAGCAGTCCGCAAGTAGCATCGTCTTCCGATAATTAAAGCCGTCAGTATCAATGTCTTCGATCGTGCTCACGTTTCGACTCGTACGTTATATTACGTCTCGCCAACTCCGCGACGTTTCTAAACTTACGAGGAACATCATTTCGATCGACGTGTTGAAGCCGCATTTACTTTAACACTGAGATTTCTTTTTTTCTCAGACTTCATTAAAATCTGTATTTATATATTTCGAAGACGTACGAGAGTTTTACGTGTCCGTTGTATCTCAGATTTCGCTGATTAGCGTTATCACGATCTGTTGGCTCGGTGCAGAGTGTAGGGTAGGATGAAATCGAACGCGCAGCGCCCACAGTGGGCAAAAATTGCAACAAACTCGACTATTTATCTCTCAAATCTGTATGAGCGTAGTACGAGATTATCACAATCAAATTGGAAATAATGTTTTATTGTAAACGGACTATGATAATTGCTGGGTAGTAAATTGCAGAAATACCGGAAACAAAAAAATAGTAAATGCAAATTTTATCGATTCCTTTCGGCACAAATTGGAAGTTGGGACAACGCTAAAAATGGATAGCTGCAGTTGGAAGAAGAATAGTAAGCATTATAAAGTTTGGCTTATGACACGAGCTTGAACAATTAAACTTGGGTCATGTTTTATCCTTAAGTTTTCTACGTTCCTGACGTGTTTAGCAGATACCAACACAGTTTTTCCTTAGATTGAGGTTGAGGTTGGAAATTAATATTGTGAGTTATTCTCTCGAAGCTGGTATTTAAACTTGTGCTCATTTCGGTCTGAAAATAAATTTTTATTTATTATTAATAGTACAGCAACCGTATATGTTTGTTAAATCTTAATAAAAGCAATTATATAGCTTCATTTTTCTCGTCTTATGAGCAAATTGAAATTTCACTTGCTTTTTTTCACTTCACTGGAAGGAAATACTTATGATATTGAAGTTTCCATCGTTGGAACGCAACGAAAGTATTTTTTTTTTTCTAATTGTAATTTTTTTTTTGGCAGATCGAAGCTGCCTCAAATCTTTTTTAAGATTCTCAGTCGAGACCTATAAACTGAATCTATCGAGAATGATCTTGGATAATAAAAATGGAGAAAAAAAAAGAATTTTTGTTGCATTCCAACGATGCAGTCTTCAACAGCATAAATACTTCTCGCCGTCTTTAGTCAGAAAAATTGATTCAGTGCAAACAAATTAAGGCAGTAGTCTGCTTTAGGAGCCGAAAAAAAAGCGTTTTTTCAACAATTTTTTTGAAAGGGAAGGAAATGATTGCGGTAAACGAAATTTTGAGACGATAGTATATTATATTCAAGCTTTAAAAAACAATTTTTATTATTACAAATTATTGAAATTTGCCAAAGTTGTAACGATTTTTCTGGGGCGCCTGGAGTGTGCACTCGTAAATCGGTGCCGGTGATGGAGGTCGTGCGATGCATCTGAAACAGTGGAACCAAATTTTTTTTTAGTTTTTATAAGTTCCTTTTCTATATGAACTAAAAAAATACCGAAGAAATGACGAAATTCCAAATTTTTTCGAAGTTTGAAAAAAAAATTCACTTTTTTGAAAAAAAAAATTCACTTTAAGTTGCAAAACAAGTAATTTAAATAGTACTTTTGTCCAACTTTTTTAGTTCAAATAGAAGATAATTCAATACTGAAGCTAGATCACTTTGGTTTTTTTCGATCGGACATATATTGTTTTTACTATCGCCGGCACCGTTTTCCAAAACTTGTGAAAATGAAAACTCGAGAAAACGGGCTGTAAAGTCTGCCCGAGCATTCGCACCTGCTCGACGCTCGGCCACTAAAACTGATCTAGCTTCGAAAATATGTCGAATTGGCCTCTAAAATTTTGAACACATATTCTTGGATAGTTTTGGAATAGATTTAAGACAAAAACGAAAAATCGATTTTTTGAAGCCTGTAAAGCAGACTACTGCCTTAAAGGCAATTGCGGCGCGTTTTTATTTTTTATAATTGATCACAATATTAGAACCACAATGAGTGAGCCTTTGACAGAGACGACAAAAATACGAACGTTACCCGGCGCTAGTGTTGCGCATTGAGCTAATGTGTCGTATACGTGTGCGTGGGTTTGTCTATGCGCCCAAGCCCGCATGTGTACATTGGAACATTATCCCCCGCACAGGCTCGGAGGAACAAAAAAAAAAGAGAAATCCGTCCATCTTACCACGTATGTTCGATCACTTCGAGGAACGATATCCTCGGCTCTCTGACATCGAGTGGTTCGACGTTGATGTTCTCCATTTAGCGAGATCTTGCCTTCGTTCTGCTATTATTGAACAAATAGAGAGACGAAGGGACGACAGAGGAGACGAAGCTTTGGAAGCTAGGACAAGAGCTGCGCAAAAAAGGAAACAAAAGGAACAACGAAGAAAAAAAAAACGAATCCCGTGAAGAAATTGTCGTAGGGATCCAATTGGATTCCCATACTGAGCAAAGCAAAAAGGAAACAAAAGGAACAACGAAGAAAAAAAAAACGAATCCCGCGAAGAAATTGTCGTAGGGATCCAATTGGATTCCCATACTTGTCCCTACTTCCTGATAGGAATACAATGGCTCATGGCATTGGATCCTTACGCTAAAACGCCACACTCGTATATGAGATTTTAATCGGGATTCGTCATCAGAGTTCAATGTACGAATGCAATTTTAATTCTAAAGGATTCCCACATTGTCGATCCCGTGCAGAAAGAGACGAAGAAACAAATAAATAAAAAGGAATTCAGACTCCTTTTTATTTATTTCTTTCTTTAGACTCCTTTGTATTTGTTTCTTTAGGCTCCTTTGTATTTATTTGTTTCTTTAGACTCCTTTTTATTTGTTTGTTTCTTTAGACTCCTTTTTATTTATTTGTTTCTTCAGACTCCTTTTTATTTATTTCTTTGTTTGTTCGTGTATTTATTATTTGTTTATTTATTTATCAAAAGGAGTTTAGACTCATTTTTATTTATTTGTTTCTTCGTCCCTTCCACTCTAGCCTTATTACTTTGTTATCTTAACGAATTCTTCCTTTAACTTGATCTCTGTTGTTTTTACTGGCTCTACCGGGCCCTTATAGCGACGATGTATAAATATAAACATATATGGGATATATCAAGAGCCACCACAACTTTTTTTTTCATCAGACTTCGAGGAAACTTCGTGCACTTGGCAATATCTGCTCTTACAGATTTTCATTGTCTTGACAAGTTCTCCCGAGGCAGTTACAGCCTATTTAGATGTTCCACTCTTCGTGCAGCATTTGTGCTGTTTTTTTTTTTTTTTTTTTGGACGCTGAATAGATTATTCGTGTGCTCGTGGTTTGGCGCAAGTTACGAGGAAGCAAGAAGAACGCAAAGAGACGATGAAGGACGAAGCAAAGAGTGGGGCTGCAAAAATGAACACGCAGGGAGAGCAGATCTGTGTGTGCGTGTGTGTGTGTCAGAGAGAGAGAGAGAGAGAGAGAGAGAGAGAGAGAGAGAGAGAGAGAGAGAGAGAGAGGAGGGGGGAGGGCGGGAAGGAGAGTGGCAGCGGGCCGAGGGGATAAAAAAGAAACTCTGAGGGTTCGGAATCATGGTAAGAAAACAAGATGGGATGTGGTAACAGGGTCAGGTTGCCAGCAGCGTTGCCACGTCCTCAATAAATCCGATGGACTTTAACTCTTTCTCTCTCTCTCTCTCTCTCTCTCTCTCTCTCTCTCTCTCTCTCTCTCTCTCTCTCTTTCTCTCTCTCTCTCTCTCTTTCTCTCTTCTCTCTCTCTCTCTCTCTCTCTCTCTCTCTCTCTCTCTCTCTCTCTCTCTCTCTCTCGCTCTCGCTCTCTCTCTCCTTCTCTCCAAAAATGAACGTCACGTTAGATCCAACGAAAAAAATAGGGAGCCTGTTTTTCCCTTCACTCTAAATGAATTCGCTTTACGAAGAAAAAACTTCATACTTTCGTTAAAACTGCGTAAAACGTCGAACATTCCTGCACCGAGCTCGACGTGTACATAAATTCGAACTTGCGTTCAATTAGTTGGAAAATTTTACAATCGATTCACAATTGTTCGAGCATGAAATCATTCACGAATTGCATTATACCGAATAATAATGAACGTTCTATCGAAATTATTCTTCATCAACGAATAAAGAAAGTAATTAATTAAAATCAACAAATAAAAAAAAAATTTAATGGAATGTTTCTATGATTCGGGATGGGATTGAAGTTTACATCGTTGGTACGCAACGCAACTTCTTTCCAATTTCTTGCTTTTATTATTTTCCGAAATTATATTATGCAAATTTGTCGTGAATCGCTAGCTAAGAATTATAAAAAAATGTTTGCTTTATTTTCGTAGCACAATCTGCCAAGGGATATTTTCATAAATAAAGAAAATAACTTAGGCCGCTCTAGGATTTTCCATTTTTTGGCATGTATCGCTGTGAAAAAATTATTTTGTATAGTCAATTACGTGTATAATAAAACCTCTATTTTGTAATTCCGATTTACTTTATGGTTTCGCTAAAAAAAAAAATCGCAAAATATGCCCTTTTTTGGCCTCTAGAGTGGCCTAAGGCCGTAATAAACGTGACGCTGGCGAGAGAGGAGAAGGAGAGAGAGAGAGATAGATTGCAAAATGTTTTTAAATTAAACTGTTGGTTTTTCAAAATTATTTTAGTCTCGTAGTGATCCTCTGCTTCATAGTGGGCGGACAGCAAATAAAATGAACTTGCGAAATTGCTAGGTCATTCGAACAATTCTCATTTAACTTTTAATTACAATTTAGCCGCAGCTAATTTAGTGACAACTCCTGAATATGGGTAAGAAAAAAAAAACTCCTAGTCGAGCGTAGCAATTAATCTCTAATTAATTATATAAATAAATAAATGAAAAAATTAATAAGTGAAAATAAATATATATATATATATATATATATATGTGTGTGTGTAGGGAAAAAAACCATACTCAAGCGCAGCGATTAATCTCGCTCGAACTTTCAAATTTTTTTCGCGTCATCCCACGTTTGTTTCCTTTTTTTCATTATTTTTTAATTCATTTTATATCCCGCTCGAACTCAAGGATCGCTTGACACATTCGAGGGTCTCTCGGACTCCCGAAGTGTGTCTAAGAAGTCTGAAACTTGCCAGAAGGCTCTCACGATGGCTTCGCATACCCAACACGCGTGTTACTCTCGCTTCTTTTTTTTGTCTTATTTTTTTTTTTCTTCTTCACTTCGTCTCGGTACTCGCGGTCGACTCTTCGCGCGGAGTACTTTCCGTTCATCGTTATCCAACGGGTCGTTCACTTGATCGCACGGCAATAGTATATATCTCGGCACAGTGGATTACAGCGTGGAACGCGCAGGGGGTGCGAGGGGTGGGAAAATACTTTGCGAGGGACCTAGGACCTCCTGGATTTTCTCCAAACTCCGCGAAACCCCTCAATGAAATTTCTTGCTCCTCGAGAAATGCAATTATTATAGCTATGTATCGTTATCCACGAGGACATAGAAAGAGATTGGATTTCGTTACCTCGGGGACCGCCGCAAAATTCTCTGAAACTTTTATGCCCTTATATATATATATATATGTGTGTCTGTGTGTGGGTGTATGGGTGTATGTTTGTAATCAGACTAAACGATTTTTTGTTTTGTCGTGTGCATAAAGTGTTCCATCGTAAGTTTCTCTATAGTCCTTTTACTCCCGGTGTTCTTTTTTTTATTTTCAGTTTTTTTTTTTAAATTCTTTCATATCATTTTTCAATTCATTTCGAACGCGATATCACTGCGCCTTGTATTCCCTCGGAATGTATTACGAAAGTAGAGGGAGAAGATTGGGATAATGTTTTCGTGCAGTGGAGGAATTTATGAGATTGAAGTGTGCATCGTTGGGATGCAATGAAAAAGATTATTTTTTCAATTGCTCGGATTTCTTATGGACGAATTCATCGTTAGGAAAATCGCTCATTTATTTTTATCAAGTCGCTTATTCAGATATCTGGAATTTAAATCTACGAAAAAAGATTTTCTGTAATGAAATTCTGCAAGTGAATAAATAAAGAAATGAACAAATGAAAAAATGAATGAATGAATGAATAAATACATTGTAAATAAAATGTACACAGATACATTGATGATATTTGATGACATTGCGGCTTAGGGGAGAGTGGGGCACAATGTGTCACAGGGCACAGTGAGCCTCATGGGGTTTTTTCGGAGGCTTGAAGCTAGTAAGTTCCGAAATTTTATGTTTTGGACCGCGATTTATATTAGGTTTCGTCAAGCCTAAAAGAAAGTCGATATCAGCTCACAAAGGATTATTGAAAATTAAAAATTGATTTGAGCTTTGAAAAAAAAAAAATCGCTTGCCGGGAAAACGTCAAATATTATGGGGCAATTGTGTGGAGTACAATGTGTCATCGAGTTGTTGAGCACAATGAGTCGACTCCCAATCTCATTGGCAAATAATATCCGTTGTGAAATTATCGGTATGTATGAAAATCTGTTATCTATGTTGGGAAAATATAAGAGTTTCAATCGGCTCGTCGTACCCTGCGTTTCGCAGCACTTGACACACTGTACCCACCTATCTGACACATTGTACCCCACCCGTGGAACACAATGAGCCAATCCGCTAATTTTTTTTCGAACTCATTATTTTAGGATTTCAAATCTTTTTGGAAAAAAATGTGGTAGCTTTATTGTACGCCCAAAGGTCTATAAAATCGGTTATGACCATTTTTTTTTTTCTAATCAGACAACCTTTGGTAAGAGTTCAAATTCGATAGAAAAAAAGTGACACACTGTGTCCCACCTTCTCCTACATAGTGTTGAGTATGAAGACATAGGCTCCTATTGGAACGGTCCTCGGAGTCATATGTCCACAAAATCACTTCCCCTGTACATATCTACAAGCAGAGCATACCCGTTGCAGCTCTTTCCATATTAAAACTCGTACGTTACCTATATCGGTACTTGCGCCTATAGACACACCGTCATCCAGCCGTTCTCACGTGTATTTTTACCGATGTAACGCTCCCCAACACGCTCACGTACTACGTACACTCGGCTATATGCACTAAGGTATAACTTTACACACGTATGAATGTAGCTGGTAAAGCGTGCTGCTCGCGCTTCTTTATACCACCACATTCGAAAGATTGTCGGAGAAATTTTTCGCAAGTTTTCTCGCGATAAGAGGGCAAAGAGATACCGCCGCTCCTGGTGAGATTCTCGCTTCCTTCCGCTTCCATACGCGAGAGGGAAGAAAAAAAGAAGAGAGAAGAAAAAAAACGGTCGTCGAATAGAAGAATCCGAGTTTGTTGTGTGTGTGTGTGAGAGAGAGAGAGAGAGAGAGAGAGAGAGAGAGAGAGAGAGAGAGAGAGAGAGAGAGAGAGAGAGAGAGAGAGAGAGAGAGAGAGAGAGAGAGTTTTTCGAGAGACGTGTGCACGGATGTATACCTACGAATCTACGTGAAATCTTCTACTTTCCAATGCTACCCTACGGAGATCGCCGACAAAGCATTTTCGATATTCTTCAACGTCGTACGTGTTATCCGTCGTGAGTTCTCTCTCTCTCTCTCTCTCTCTCTCTCTCTCTTTCTCTCTCTAGTGCTCTTCTCCGACATGTGTGCACTTCCGCATGCATTTGATCTCTTGCTCTTAATATTCTTTATCAATATTTTGAATCAGTGCAAAGACTAAAATTAAAAATTAAAAAAATAATTTATCATTGTGTCATGCTGGTTAGGTAAGAAAGAAATATCCAACGCATGTTCCCGTTCGCTTTGCCTTTTCTTTTCCCGTTCGCTTTGCCTTTTTTTTTTCAACGAAACCATAAAATAAATCGGAATTAAAAAATAGTTGTATTATACACGTAATTGACTATACAAAATTATTTTTTTTTCACAGCGATACATGTCAAAATGGCGACTGTGCAGCTTTTTTCCGACGAAGCCTTTATTTCTGGGAGGTCAACGGCCGGACCAGAAAATATCGTCAAAAAAAAATAGACTGAAGAAGGAGAACTTTCAATTGGATTTTCGTTTGACGTTTCGGTGATTTTTGCCCTCGTGCACTTTAATGGTCTTGAAGTTTGCATCGTTGCAATGCAATGAAAGTTTTTTTTTCATATTTTTCTTTCCTCATTGTTATTATTTTACAGAATCTTTTTTGCAGATAAAAATGTGAATCAGCGAGACAAAAAATGATTGACGCATTTTCGCGACGAAGATTTGCCGAATGTAATTCGAGCGATTGAAGAACAATCACTTTCGTTGCATTCCAACGATGCAGACTTCAATTTCGTTCACTTTGTACGGAACAACGGGAGAAAAGTACGTACGTGGCTCATCCAAGTGTGTACGTTGCATCGTCTTTTCTGCTACTGCATATGGCCACAATGAGACAGAAAAAGGGAGAGAGAGAGAGAGAGAGAGAGAGAGAGAGAGAGAGAGAGAGAGAGAGAGAGAGAGAGAGAGAGAGAGAGAGAGAGAGAGAGAGAGGAAGCGAGAGAGCGATAGTCAAGGGGAGAGAAGACGGTCGATTATTTGCCCGAGTGGCTAGCTAGTTCCCTCTATCGTTGAAGACAATGTTGCGAGTCACTTTGCATACAACCGTTGTAGCTTCTACTTACAATATGTATGCGGACGTACGTGCAAGTCCATCGTCGCGTACACGAGCGTAATTTCCACGCGTTGTCTCGTTCTCTCCTTTTCCAAGAAGAAATAGTGTTGAAATTTGCATCGTTTGAACACAACGAAACTTCTTTTCTGCATTTCATTAAAAAATACTTTTTTTGTACAAATTCCGCAAATCGTAACTACCAGGGACAGAATTCGACACGCTGAACGCTATAGCAAATTATGTCAGGGTATGAAACTTGTATTGTTGTGAGTTAAAAATCTTTGTCAGATGTCAACAAAGCAAATGAAGCCAATAACGCGACTTGACGGTAACTACATTGACAGCTAGTGCCATCTATGGGCAAATTCCGGTTTCATATTTACAGACCTGGTAATTTGCTAAGAAAAATGTATTTAATACGTATTTCTTGCCACCACGTCTCCGCCTTGTGCTACGCAGTGAGCGCCATCTGAATTCCGATGATCCGTATCATTCCCCGGTCCGATCGGAACTTAGGTATCCCTAAGAAATTTCTGCACGAGTAATCGGGATTTCTCATTCGAATCCTAAAGGATTGCCACATTATCGAAGTGAATCCGATACGATTCTTGGTGAATTCCATTGCCTTCTGTACGTTGAATTTCCCAAACAAAATATATATTGGCTCTATGCATAAATTCGAGTAATCGAGTAAATTTCAAACGTAAAATATTTACCAAAAAAAAAACCGATTTTAATCAACTAAATAAATTCCATTCTGTTCAATGACTTTCTGCCATGTCTCCACGAGCTTCAGTATCTTCAAAAAAATATCTTCCCATACTAGTTTGAGCCAAAAAAGGGCCTTGCTCAAGCCCTTTTGATACCCTGCAATTGATACATCTCGCCGTCTGGCTATGCGTGGGAGGTCTGCGAATATACATAGATAGTGGTATATTAAAGCGTTCGTTCACTTCTCAAGATTCTGTCTGACTTCCGCCTCCGCAGATTATGAACAACGACCTCGTTCTCTCTCATTTCCCTTTCCTCGTTTCTTCTTTCCAACGAACCCCGTACCATTTCTAAGTTTCATTTGTCAGGATTAAAAAAAAAAACAAAAAAAAAAATGCTTTCGATGCTTGGATAAAGTTTCAACGATTTCGACCTGATGCTCAGTGGCTTGCGAAATGGCCAGGATGAGCCAATGGCGAAAATTATTTGGGCGCGATGTTTGGGAGAAATAAATTAGAGAGAGCCAGAGAGAGAGAGAGAGAGAGAGAGAGAGAGAGAGAGAGAGAGACCTCAAACTGTTCTGCCAGAGATGAATTTCGCGTGCAGACACCTGTGGATTTCACCGGAAGTGGGGGTAGAAGATTAGGAAGCGATAAGCCGAACAGACGCAAGCATGATAAAGCTCGCGAGAGGATCTCTCCGATTAGCCAGAATCGAAATTGGTCCCGATTCCAAAATAGACGCGAGCTTTGAAGAATATGTTTTATGCTTGCGAAATTTCATGACCTCGAAGCTTGCATCGTTGGAACGCAACGATATTTATTTTTCTTAATATTTATTTATTTCTGCGTTTCAATCATTAACCGAAGCCCTTCATTTTTTTTTTGTTTGCATATTGTGGTCGGGAATTTCTAACAAGAATACGTAGAAATGTTTTGAGCAACTTTCATAGCCTCATATTTTTTTCTTTCGGCCAATTTTTCTTTTTTTCTTCAACACTAATTTTTCATTCGGCCAAGAAAAAATTTGAATTATTTTGAAAGAATGAATTTTCGTTGCGTTCCAACGATGCGAACTTCAACGTCATGGAATTTCCACTACGCTGGCACATTATTTTTATTTCTTTTATGTCGGATGAGCAAACGATTTTTCAAAAATAATCTCCTCGTAACGGAAGCTTTTTGAGCGAGACAAAAAGACGAGAAAGCAACCTACAAAAGCCGCCAATAAATCGCTATGATGAATCGAAATCTTGTTTTATAATTCTGCTTATGTTTTCTACCACCAAAGGGCATCGTATGATTCAAATTATTTTTCATTTCGTTATTTCGTCACTCGCGCTTCCAAAAATGGCTACGTCCCAACGCGTACGAGAAGTGCCCAACTGAGAAGAAAAAAAAAAACCCCCCTCGAAACGCCTCGAGGTACGGAGATTTCTGGCCTTTTTTTTTACATTTAACGAGAGGTGAACGTTTTTTTTATTATTTTTTATTCCTTCTCGCGATTTGAAGAAAAACACATCTAAAGCGGTAAGTCGCCCGCGCGGTACTCGCTGATGCTTCCTAAAAGAGATACTTGCTCGACGAGAATTGCAAGCCAGGTATATACGATGATAAAACAGAACGGGAGCACGAAGAGAAATTTAAGGTAGGCACATATATATAAAGTTCCCACGTGTATTGCGTATTTTCTAGATTGCTATCAATGCAATATATACGGGGTGTCCTGTAATGAATGGATAATCCTTCAACTGTCGATAGGTCAGATAATGTCCTACTGTATGCTGGAATTTCAGTCTAGTAAAAGTCCCACGGTTTTCGAGATTTTGGGCTTCGTGTTATTTTTTGAGAAAACATCATCTGATTTTGGTTTTTTGCATGCCATTTCTACGAATAACTTTTTTTTACCCGAGTTTTCTTTTCAATACTCTTGGTTATTTGTTTTATCTAGAAAAGTCTTCTTTTGAATCTTAAATGTTGAGGAAACGATGAAAAAAGTTCTTATGCAGAATTTTTATACAAACCAATTCGAACATCTGACTTTGATAGCCTGCGGTGTAGAAAATATGTACTACGCATATTGTGCCAATTACTTTAAAAAGTTGCTTTGTTATTGTCGATTCTAAAAATGGGTATTAATCTTCAACATTTGTCTTTGAAATGATTTTTTATAGCAATTTAAAATTTGCAATAAGACGAATTAGTTCGTTTGAAATTCGATTAAAAAAAAAATCATTGAGGACTAAGCAAGGATTTTTCGAAAATTATCTTTTAAGGTGGTGAAATTGACCACCGTAAGATATAATTTCCGAAAAATTCTACGTAGTGTCTCAGAAAATGTAATTCTAAACATAGAGTCAAAATTTCAAGTGAATCGGTTGGAATTTGTTTGAGTTATGAGTGCGGCCGATTTGAAAAATGTAGTTTTAAGATAAACGCGTTTAAAGTTAGTAGAAAGTCACGTTGTTGTAGCTATTCGGGCCGATTTTCAAGTCCATTGCTTGCATTATGTGCAAAATTGAAGGAAAAACCGTCACTGTGCACGCAAACCGCAATATCTGTCGTTATATTCAACACAGTTTTACCACTGGAAATTGATTTTGGGGCCAAGGCCCACACAGTCGAATTGAAACTTTCGTTACTGTTCTGTGTGAAACCGCCGATGCATCGAGTAAGAAGATCATCACTGGTTTTAGTACTTTAGTATCCCCTGCCGTATACCTCCTCCAGTCCCCCAAATTACAGCCCACCATGGCGCTCATAAAAGGAGCTCGATGCGGATCAAGAGGGGTTGCGCTAGAATTCGAAAATCGAGTATTTAGAGATTTTTCATATCCATAATCTTTTGGAATATAATTGTATAGGTACTGAGGTACATTTTTAACAAAAAAAAATCGATTTTTGGAAAATCCTAGAGTGGCCTAAGGCCTTAAGGTTCGGCTAATATGGGCTATCAGTGCATCCGGCTGTTTTTAAACAACCGGATGCACTGATAGCCCATATTACCTATATATAACGAGTTCAAAATGTCTTTTCTTCATATATATATATCCTGTGTTTCTACTTGAACGTCTCGTGGAGAGGCTAGAAGCAGGCAGAGTAATTGGATTTCTCGCTCCGGTTAAATTAGAAATTCAGATTCGGCTCGGTCACTAGTAGAATATGCAATATATATATATATATATATAGGCTATCATATACACGACTCCGAAATAGTGTTAGCTTTTCTGCAGAGCGCTTATGCCTCTTTACTCTTGGGTGTTTTGCCTTTTTTTTTTTGGTCTTTTTTTCTCTTCATTGTACTCTGGGGATTCGCGTATGCATGCATATGCATCTGGCTATATATGCGTGTGCACGTATATCAAGCAAGCTGATGCACGAGCCAATCGTATCCTCCGGGGCGCCGGAGGAAGAAACAAAGGTACAGAAGTGAAAAAAAAACCGTTCGCTCCCTGCTTCCGGATTTAATTGCAGCTTCGGTGGGGCTGCTCGTTCGATAAAAAAAAAATACCGAAGAGTGGAGAAAAAAAAAGGAAGCTAGGGAGAACTTTGGTCTTTGAAAATAACGAATAGATAATGCAAAAAAAAAGACCTTTAAAATCGATGTGCTAGTTTAAGCAGCGAATTGAAAAAAATGCCATCTTTTTGTTGGCTTACATCGACTAATATTGCGTTAAATATTGTTTTGGCGATTTTTTGTTCTCTCTGCGTTCCGGCAATTTATTGATCCCTCTTTCTTCGAGTTCTCTCACATTTTTTTCCAGTCTATCTGTGGCGCAATCTAGTACATTCGTATGTCCCTTTAATCCCTTTACGAGCCGGCCCGTTGGACGAGCACGCCAAGTTTCAGTATCGGGAAGTCCCCGGGTGCGTCTCTCCCAACGCGTATCTCCGGTCGACGCGGGAATTTAATTTTCAGGAACACGAGTGGGATAGGGAGTTGAGCTTTTCCGACGCGTTTCAACATTTTCTCGGCATTCACTGTACTCTCTCTCTCTCTCTCTCTCTCTCTCTCTCTCTCTCTCTCTCTCTCTCTCTCTCTCTCTCTCTCTCTCTCTCTCGCTCTCACTCTCTCCTTCTTTCTCTTTCCCTGTCTCTCTGTCTCTCTCTCCGGAGAGAAAATCGAAAAGGGTTGGGGGGGGGGGGGGGCGGGCATTGGTAACCTTTGTCGTCCGCGAATCCACCCTGCCCGCGTCACATTTCCCCCCTAATGAAATATTATACCGCGGCGCGTCCGGCGTAATCGGATAACGAAATTTCCAACTTGTGATGAATCAGACTCGAGATATTGAATTAAAATTGGTTTATCGGTCAACGCGAATCGTGTATTTTCGTCGTTGCACAACGAGATACCGTGCCAAGCTTCGTGCGAACAAACTTCGATCACAAATATTAAAATGTTGATGCGAAAATGGCTAGATTTGGAACCAAAAAAAAACGTGTGATTTTCGACAAAAAAAAACAACTTTAATCATTTTTAATTAACAAATGGATAAACGTATTGTATAAAAAAATCGTCTGGTCGTAGGATAGAAAATGTTATAAACTCTTGGAATTTAAAGTAAATAAGAAAACGTAGGATTTGAAAAAAAAAAGGCAAAAGAAAGGTTTAGCGCAGACGGAAATATAGATTGTCTAGTAGGACACTCTTTTGAAAATCCTTGCAAAGCTGCACATTTTTTATGTTGGGAATCGTCTGAAAAATAAAAAGAAATTTTTCTTATTGAGAAAGGTGAAGGTAAGACTACAGTATAGCATAGGGAAACATTTTTTATTTATTTTTTATTTTTGCAGAAATGACAGCTGTTTGAAAAAAAATCTGATTTTTACCAAAAGCTTGAGTTTTAAAAATTAATAAAAAATGAACGCGGCAGCCAATTAAAAAAAAATCCTACGCTACATCCTAGATAATATTATAAAGAATATGTGTTATATATTTCATCGAAGTTGATTGATTCGATCTCGAGATATTTTGTCCAATCAGTTCGAAAAGAGATTCCTACTAGACGACATATCTTCGCCATTAAACATTTTTTTTTTTTCGTTTTGTTCACAAAACTATAATGTATTTGTGAAAAATAAAAATTATTTTATATATTTAATAGTCACGTCAAAATTTTTATTAATTTTCGTATCAATTTTTTCCAAGCGCCAAGGTCCACGTTATAAAAATATGCAAGAAAAAAAATCCTGTTTTCGAAATTTCAAACTTACGCAGATCCTTTAACGCGTTCACGATCCACAATGATGTTGAAGTTTGCATCGTTGGAACGCAACGAAAATTAATTTTCGTTGCATCGATAAAATATTTGTTGGCGCATGTGGGTTAGAAAAATCGCTCGAAATTTTTTCCATCATCCTCATTAAAAATTTGCATTGTAAATTGGCGAAAAAATATTTTCGATAACAATGAGAAGAAAGAAATGAATTAAGAAAAAAAAAAAAAAGAAACATTGTTCATTCCATTCCAACGAAGCAAACTTCAACGCCGTCAAACATTGACTACGAAGCTGCACACGAGTTTCGCACTGTGCACGCTTCAAGTTTCTGTGAGACTTAGTAATGTTAATAGCTAATTAGTCTGACGTGGCATGCGTGCGAATTTGCTCGCTACAATAGTTGGGGGGGGGGGGGGGGGTGCACGCATGACTCATTATCGCGTTAAAATCTCAAGTGCAATACATGCAACGACCACGTAAGATTATCCTTCTGGCCACCCGAGCGAGAAGAAGGCCGTGTGTACTTCAATACTTCTATTTCTACGCAACGCATCGAAACATATTATTATAGCTCCTTTGTTTTTGTCTCACACATCACGGTGTTCGGTTCCTCAGAGACGCGATATCGCGATATCACGAGGGCACAGGGAAACCGTGAAAAAAGAAAAAAATACACAACTAAGAAAAAAAGGCTATTGTCAGGAAAAAATTCTGCGAAATTTCAGTAATCTTATGTAAAAATGGTAATGTTAATTAATTGAATATCGTGCGAAAATAAAAAATTCCTTAACGTGTTTAAAAATCGAAAGAATAATATCATAAATTTTCTTGTAAACGAAACGACATTGATCGTTTTGCGAAATAATAATAAATGGAATAGCAAGCTAAGAAATTGCTGCACGCTTTGAGTAATTCCCAATCTCCGACCTTCTGTTGGAGGCGTGCAAAGGCCGAGCCGTTAACTTTTACAGACGGCAATAATTTACTTGCGATTCATCCAAATTACTCACTTCGTGTTTTCTGATCTTGAACAAGCGAAAAAAGAAAGAAGAATAACTCTGTCACCAACATTTTTGGCGTTTTGCCTTTTGTTTATGCCCTTTCTTTTTTCATTCCATTTGCAAAGTCAATCCTGTTCGTTTTCATGTAGAGTTGGATTGTCTATCCTTTGGTCCGTGTGGTTCGTCTTTGTAAAGTTTGAACCTCGATAAAATGGAACGATGACATCGAATCGAAAGATGGCACCAGCGCGAACGTAGCCAATAAAAATGCAAATCAACGATCGATTTATGTATATGCGCAGGTTTGTATATATATATATATATATAAAATTTCTATCTTTGTGAACGTCCAGCAACGTCTCTTTATCGTAGGAGCCGTCTATATAGCAACACGAGAGGCATTATGTCAGTGTATGCCGAAGAGACACCTGCAAGTACACGTGTAAAACCATGAAATATTTTATTGCCAATATCTCGAAAACAGAACGGTGAATACTTTTGCAATTTTGAAGGTTATCATTGAATAGTGTCGTGAATGAGTCCTCAAAATAAAAAAAAAAATCTACAGAAAAACGCCTTGGCGAGACTACTACCTTAAAGTGGTTACTACCGTCCTAAAAAAGGTTCACGAACCATCTATGGTATCTGTCAGAAGAGTTAATCTGTTTGTCTTTTCTCGATGACGACGTTCCAATTACGACGTAGCGCGAAATGACTGAATCATTAGCGCGTCCAGGGAGTACCAGTCGTCAAGTGAAAGCTGATATAACAGTCCAGAGCATTCTTAACATCAGATTGGCAGACTTCGTAACCGCTTGTAGCTTGCGATTTTTTTCAATAATAAAAATAGAACCAACTTTTCTTGCTCGGGACCCACTGGAGTAGAAAAGTGATGAAAGCTTTTCAAAGTGTTTCGCTATTTGCAAAGGATTCCGTGTAGTAAATGACACAGCAGAGCGAGGAGTTGTCCTTACAGAAGAATTTAATCGGGCTATTACATATGATGAAGAACAGAAACAGTATCTGCTGTTAGTCGTAAGCGAACATCGGAAAAATATGTCAAATTTCAATATCAGTACGATTGCACATACTATAAAGAATTAAGATAAAATTACATTGTTACAAAAAGTGTGAACAAATTTGTATTCCGACAAATAGTTTGGAAAAAATATAAATCATTCAATTGCATTCGTTTTCAGAATAATTTTTTTTAAACCCAGGTAGCGACCTCTAAATATTTTCCAATTACAGGGAGCCTTTACGATATTTTTTTTTCTCTATTTGTCACTATTTGATCGGATTGCCCGCAAAAAATAAAAAATAAAATAAAAAATGGACCACCTTAATGTATATATATATATATAAATTCACCGTTTGAGTTAATTTACCATCGCCGATTATTAAGCTCGAAAACATATCCAGGAATAATACGATCATTCGCGGATATGTTCAACCTAGCCTTGATAGTCCTCTGTTTATTTTAACACGCGGATTGGAAATAGTTTACCGTTGGCACACGATAGACCAGGGGGGGAGGGGGGCAATTGCAATACTGTGGGAGATAGAACCGACGTATACGCCATTGATTTCGCGCAGATCAAACGTCATCGATTATTTGATGGATCGAAATGATGCCAAGCCTGGCAAATATCTTCGTCAATATTATGCGAAAGTTCGTTTCAAAGATTCTTCAAATTTAATTAATTGCTACGTTTCTTCACAAGTGCTCTTTTTCCTCAGTACGTTCGATAGAATAATTAAACCCATGCAGACATTAATCGTAGGGATTTAATTGGATTCCTACATTTGTTCTTACTTTCTGATAGGGATCCAATGGGTAATCGCATTGCATTCCTTTACGAAAATGTCACGTTTCTACATTGGATTCTAATAGGAATTTCCCATTGGAATTCAATGCAAGAATCCAATTTGAATCCTAAAGGCATCTTACATTATCGAACAGAATCCGATAAAATTCTTAATGGATCCCATCGCATTTCGTACGTTGAATTTTCTAAATAAAATATATAAATATAAAAAAATGAGTGAATCCTAAAAAAAGTATGCATTTCTTATGAAGTTAATTTTAAAGAGTATATATTTATTATAAATTATATTTTTTTAAATTTTTACAGAGATGTGGGTACATCTTGGGACTCCCAAACAAACTTATGCACGGGATCACGAAAGGATGTTTTTTTTGGAAATCCAAGAAATCCAAGGTTGAGAATGTCAAATAAAAAATTCTCCAACGGCGTGAATTGGATAATAGGACGGTATCCACTTGGATTCCAATGTGGACTCCCTATGTGCGGCGTCCCTAGGATCTTGGGACCCCCCAACAAATTTCTGCTCGGGAGTCTCGATTTTTTTTATATTATTGCCGTTGATTTTTTTACTATTTGATGTCACGATGAATCGATAGATAGTATCTTTTTTTTTTTGTTCCTTGGATTTGTCTTCGTTGAAGAGACAGATGGTGGAATTGGCTCGGGTTTTCTCTACACGATGTAACGCGAACGATTTTCATGCTCGACGTATACACGATGATGCGCTACACCTGCGCAACCCTGCAATTTATACACTCGTATATATATATATATATATATATATACACGTATGCCTAGATAGACGCGCACAGTACGTGTACATAGCCGATGCATATTGCAACGTGCAGCCACTTGCTTGCCCGGCGCTCTGACACAATTTCCATTTTTAGACGAGCGCTCCTCACGTTCGCGTCTTCTCGTTCGAGAGTATAAACGAGAACGCATACCGACGCCGCAAGGTATCCCCATTAGAGCTAATACCGCAAGCATATCAAACAGTGCCCGCGATTTCTACGAAAAGAAAAAGGAAAAAAAAAAAACAGAAGAAAGATGACCATGAGAAATTGGCACAAATTTTGCAACGATGCTTCTTCCTTTTCTCATTACGAATACTTGCACTTTTATTGATGATGGGTGAGCAAAAAAATCAATGCGGAATCGTTCATGGATTATGACGGTCAAGTTTGCATCGTTGGAATGCAATGTACATTAATATTTTGGAATTCTTTCAATTTCTTTTCGTCGATTTTGCCTCCAAAAGTTCCTCGACAATTTTTCAAGATACTTATTTAACGATATACGATAAACAAATAACTTGCGTTGCCATCGAACAGTGCAAATTTCAACACCACGATGGATTTGTGCGACATTCAGACACATTTTTTTGCCTATTGAGAATTCACAATTACGTTGAAATTTGCATCGTTGGAGTGCAATGATTTTTTTTATTTTTCATTTATCTCTGTTTATCCGAGGCCTGCTTCTTTGCAAATTGGAGTCGCAGATCTCTGATAATAATATGTAAAAATATTTAGGTGATGACAGCGAAAAAAGAAAATCGTTCAATTAAAAAGAATTAATTTTCGTTGCATTCCAACGATGCAAACTTCAACGTCATAATTTATGATATGTTAGCGCTGTATTCTAAACTTTTTTTTGTTCCAACAAACTGATGTATATGTTGCCGTGGTATTCGATAGGGAAATCAAACGTTTCGTCGAAATTTCCTCGTAACTGTAACACGTGTAATTGCCGCGTTGTTACACAAGTTGAGCACTCGTATGGTTGCAATGGTATTATCGCGTGAACGTATGTGAGGTAGTGCAGTGCTTTTCCTACTAACCGCGAGAGTAATTAACAAGCGATGGAGTGTACATTTTAGATTTATATATATATATAATAATAATAATAATAATAATAATATTCGTGTACGTACATGTATATTTAAGTATAAACGTTGGCATAGTTATTACGGTATAGGTGAAGGCCCGGAGGTACATTAAAATGCCGCAGTCGCGAATTTCGTGGCCGCGGTTTACGTTTGCGCTACCGTATGCGTTTCCACTGTGGCGTTTAACACGCGACGCCAACAGTCGTCGTAAATTTTCGAGTAACCTAGACTGGCTATGTTTTCTGCCCGGCTGTACAGCCAAGAGCAAATTTCCGAAAGTCAAAGAGAGAGAGAGAGAGAGAGAGAGAGATGAAAATACGTTAAATTCTTTGCATCCTGTTTAACCTGACGATTTTCTATCGAATAATTACTTTTTTGGGTTGCGTCCTGACGATTGTATACAATTTTTCTTTTTCGCTCATTTTCGTGGGGCTTAAAAAAACAGTGGAAAAAGTGCTCCGAAATTTGGAAGTTCCCTATCAATAATACAT
>CAWVQM010000067.1:0-16442 GCA_963932345.1 Ophion ventricosus | reverse complement strand
TCCAACTTACCATATTTCCAACTACTCTCTCACTCTCCAACTCTCTAACTCTGCAACTCTCCAACTACTCTCCAACTCTCCAACTTTCCAACTCTCCAACTACTCTCCAACTCCAACTCTCTAACTCTGAAACTACTCTCCAACTCTCTAACTTTCCAACTACTCTCCAACTCCAACTCTTCAACTCTCCAACTACTCTCCAACTCTCCAACTCACCATATTTCCAACTACTCTCTCACTCTCCAACTCTCTAACTCTGCAACTCTCCAACTACTCTCCAACTCTCCAACTTTCCAACTCTCCAACCCTCCAACCCTCCAACCCTCCAACTCTCCAACTACTTTCAAACTCTCCAACTCTCCAACTCTTTAACTCTCCAACTACTCTCCAAATCTCCAACTTACCATATTCCAACTACTCTCTCACTCTCCAACTCTCTAACTCTGCAACTCTCCAACTACTCTCCAACTCTCCAACTTTCCAACTCTCCAACTACTCTCCAACTCCAACTCTCTAACTCTGAAACTACTCTCCAACTCTCTAACTTTCCAACTACTCTCCAACTCCAACTCTTCAACTCTCCAAACTACTCTCCAACTCTCCAACTCACCATATTTCCAACTACTCTCTCACTCTCCAACTCTCTAACTCTGCAACTCTCCAACTACTCTCCAACACTCCAACTCCAACTCTCTAACTCTGAAACTACTCTGCAACTCTCCAACTACTCTCCAACTCTCCAACTCACCATATTTCCAACTACTCTCTCACTCTCCAACTCTCTAACTCTGCAACTCTCCAACTACTCTCCAACTCTCCAACTTTCCAACTCTCCAACTCTCAAACTCTCCAACTTTTCAACTCTCCAACTCTCTCACTCTTCAACTCTCCAACCTCACCATCTTCCCAACAACTCTCCAACTCTCTCACTCTCCAACTTTCCAACTACTTTCAAACTCTCCAACTCTCCAACTACTCTCCAACGCTCCAACTACTCTACAATTCTCCAACTACTCTCCAACTCTCCAACTCTCAAACTACTCTCCAACTCCAACTCTCTAACTCTGAAACTACTCTCCAACTCTCCAACTCTCCAACTCTCCAACTTTCCAACTACTCTCCAACTCCAACTCTTCAACTCTCCAACTACTCTCCAACTACTCTCCAACTCTCCAACTCACCATATTTCCAACTACTCTCTCACTCTCCAACTCTCTAACTCTGCAACTCTCCAACTACTCTCCAACTCTCCAACTTTCCAACTCTCCAACTCTCAAACTCTCCAACTTTTCAACTCTCCAACTCTCTAACTCTTCAACTCTCCAACTCACCATCTTCCCAACAACTCTCCAACTCTCTCACTCTCCAACTTTCCAACTACTTTCAAACTCTCCAACTATCCAACTCTCCAACTCTCCAACTTTCGAACTATCCAACTATCCAACTCTCCAACTCTCAAACTCTCCAACTCTCCAACTACTTTCAAACTCTCCAACTCTCCAAATACTCTCAAACTCTCCAACTCTCCAACTACTTTCAAACTCTCCAACTCTCAAACTCTCCAACTCTCAAACTCTCCAACTACTCTCCAACTCTCCAACTACTCTCCAACTTTCCAACTACTGTCCAATTCTCCAACTACTCTCCAACTCTCCAATTACTCTCCAACTCTCCACTACTCTCCAACTGTCCAACTCTCCAACTCTCCAAACCTCTAACTCTCCAACTCTCCAACTCTCCAGCTCTCTAACTCTCCAACTCTTCAACTCTTCAACTCTCCAACTCTACAACTTCTCTCCAATTCTCCAACTCTCCAATTACTCTTCAACTCTCCAACTACTCTCCAACTCTCCAATTCCCCAACCCTCCAACTACTCTCCATCTTTCTCTCTTTCTCTCGCTCTCTCTCTCTTGCCCCCCCCCCCCCCCCTCATGCGCGACAGATCCTCCGAAGGATCTCCATATCGAGGATTAAATTCGCGAGGACCTCGAATTGAGGTCAGACAGATCGAGCACGTTGCTCCAGTCAAGTCGGACACGAGGATATCGACTGGCCCGGTCATTTTTGGGACATTGGAGAGGAATTAGTTTACGTCCATTTAGAACCGGATCACACTGGACTACCGATGAAAAAAAATATATTAATTGCTAATCCGTCAAGACAGAATAACAAGAATTTTTCTTTCTTTTTTATACGCAATTCGGTTTTTTGTACCGAAAAAAATGTTGGAGTGGGAAGGGGGAGCGACAAATAAAAAAGTCGCAGCGTCCGTGACGAATGTGGGGCAGGACTCGATCGAGACCCTCCGGCCTGGCATGGAATTTCTAATTGCGATAATTGGAGTTGGCGAATTAAATCGCGGGGAGGAAAAAAAAAAAAAAGAAAACAATGTTTCGCAGAGAAGTGGATCGTGGATCTTAATCGAATTTCTCATCGCTGCACTTCGTCGACGAAATAAAAGATAAAGAAAAGGAATAAATTAATGACGAATTAAAAAAGAAACGGATGAAGAGAAAGAAAGAGAGAGAGAGAGAGAGAGAGAGAGAGAGAGAGAGAGAGAATTCACTGTGAAAATTTATTCGCGTCTCGGTGCAGTCTTGCATCGTTCACAGCTACGGAGAAAGTTTCGACGCCGCGTCGTCCCGAGCATAAGTCCGACGCCTCCTTCTGCCGCTTATTTTCCCCCAACGACGACACTTTTCAACCAATTTATTTATTTTTTATTTATTTTTTTATCCAAGCAAACTCGTATTGTTCTTCGTCACAGTCGAAACATTTTTTACCCTCATTAAAGCGAGAGATCGCGAGAGATATAGCGACCCTCATGTAGGTCAATCACAGCTGACAATTAATTTTTTTTTCGCCTCGGTAATAAATCTCCGTCGCGAAATGCGATTGGAAAAGTGTGAAAAATCGATGCTTTTCGCGGATATAGAAACATCGACGATCCCAGCAAATCTCTGCACACTTTTCTCCCTTAATAAATAATTAATAAAAAAAAAAAAATATATATATACAATAATAAATGCATATGCCTTCGTCACGCTAAAGTGAAACGAATCGTCCGCCCAGTGCGTAAACATACATATACACGTGCGTGTGTAGACGAAGAAAATAATTAAAAAGCTAATTAGCCTCGTGTGCTCGCGAGAGTACAACGACCTAACGATGACTGTGAAATTCTTTATGCCGTCCGTACTTACTTCAATGCCAATGAACGTTCTATTTTTCTACCCATGTCATAGAAATGAGCTTAATTTCTTTTTAATTCCATCTAAATATACTTGAGATCTGAGCGAAAAAAAAATAATAATAATAATGTGAAAATAATTTTGTTAGGGTGAGTTTGTTTGGGTTTGTTTGGGTTCTATCTAAATATACTTGAGATCTGAGCGAAGAAAAAAATAATAATAATAATGTGAAAATAATTTTGTTAGGGTGATAAAATTTCGTGATGAAAATTATTATCATATTTATTATTATTGTTAGTATTAATAATAAATGGAGTGAGTTGTTATAATGATATAAAATAAAGTGATTATTATTATTTAATAATAATAGTAATTAATAATTATTTAATAATAGTGAATAATGAGAATTAATAATGTTTCGATAATAATAGTAAACAATAATAATCATTTTAATTATTATGACATAATAACAATAACATTTTTTACTAGATTGATTTTTTTGTGATTTTATTATTCATAATATTGATTATTATTATTATCGTTATATGTTGTTCATTTTTCTGCGACCGAGCAGAAATAAATGTGCGATTGATATTGAAAAATAGGGAGTAAGGGCGAGAGAGAGAGAGAGAGAGAGAGAGAGAGAGAGAGAGGGAGAGGGAGAGGAGAAAAATAATAAACATTAATGCTCGATGTCTCTCTCTCTCTCTCTCTCTCTCTCTCTCTCTCTCTTGTTATATACTTGAATATGGAAAGTTTGGAGCTTAATTAGGTTGATGACCGCCGTGTCGTAATAATATTATAATTAATTAATAATTACGTTATCATTAATCATAATTACGCAATATTATTATTGATAATATAGATTATTGCTAATATTATCAATAGTAATATTAATCGATAATTACATTATTGATTATTTATTACTATTATTGTTATTATTCAACAAAAGTGTGCCCGAATGAGCCAATGCATGGTGTTATTTTTTTTTTTTGCGACCAAGCAGGAGTAAATGTGCAAAAAAATATTAACAATAGGGAGAAAGAGAGAGAAAGAGAGCGAGAGAGAGGGGCGGGAGAGAGGGAGAGAGAGAGAGAGAGAGAGAGAGAGAGAGAGAGAGAGAGACAAATAATAAGCTTAAATGCTCGATGTCCATCTCCCTTTATATATACACTCTTGGCCAAAAGTATAATGCACCCTGTAATTTTTCAATCCGGACAAAAAATCCAATATCTTGGCGAAAAAAAAAAAAATCCCTAACCAATTTACGAAACGCAGTTTTGAAAACGGACAAGCTAGGAAGTTCAAAAATAATAAATTAATCAAGCTAAATAATAATAAACGGACAAGCTAATAAGCTAAAAAATAATAAAAACAGAAAAATAAAGCTGGCCTTAATTACCGTTACTTTGTAACAAATATATTTTTACACAATGGAATTTGTACGTCGATACGAATCAAATCGTCGACTGTCAACCAAAAATAGCGATACAAAAAAAAATGTTGGAAAAAAAATCTAAAAAAAATTTAGTCACTCCAAAATAACAAAATACAACTTTTTACTCCTCAGACGAAATATTCCAAACCTCATAGTTTTCAAGTTACGCCGCACGATGCCGGATTTTCGGCAACTTGCCGTTTTTTTTTCGAGAAAAAACTATTTAACTCGGCGAAAAAAAATCGCAATTTTTTTTTTCAAAAACGACACTAAAGCTAGCGTTGTCCTTTTCAAAGATATTGTCACTAAATCGTGAGATTACTAACTTTCAAAGTCCAGAACGCGATTTTGCAAAGTGCGAAAATCGTGAAAAAACGGCACGTTCAAAATGACGTACCGGATAGAAAAAAAATCGCAATTTTTTTTTTCAAAAACGAAACTACAGCTAGCGTTGTCCTTCTCAAAGATATTGTCACTAAATAGTGAGATTACTAACTTTCAAAGTCCAAAACGCGATTTTGCAAAGTACGAAAATCGTGAAAAAACGGCACGTTCAAAATGACGTACCGGATAGAAAAAAAAATCGCAATTTTTTTTTTCAGAAACGAAACTAAAGCTAGCGTTGTCCTTTTCAAAGATATTGTCACTAAATAGTGAGATTACTAACTTTCAAAGTCCAGAACGCGATTTTGCAAAGTGCGGAAATCGTGAAAAAAACGGCATGTTCAAAATGACGTACCGGATAGAAAAAAAATCGTAAAATTTTTTTTTCAAAAACGAAACTAAAGCTAGCGTTGTCCTTTTCAAAGATATTGTCACTAAATGGTGAGATTACTAACTTTCAAAGTCCAGAACGCGATTTTGCAAAGTGCGGAAATCGTGAAAAAAACGGCACGTTCAAAATGACGTACCGGATAGAAAAAAAATCGCAAATTTTTTTTTCAAAAACGAAACTAAAGCTAGCGTTGTCCTTCTCAAAGATATTGTCACTAAATGGTGAGATTACTAACTTTCAAAGTCCAAAACGCGATTTAGCAAAGTGCGAAAATCTTGAAAAAAAACGGCATGTTCAAAATGACGTACCGGATAGAAAAAAAATCGCAAATTTTTTTTCAAAAAACGAAACTAAAGCTAGCGTTGTTCTTTTCAAAGATATTATCGCTAAACAGTCAGATTACCATCTTTCAAAGTCCAGAACGCGTTTTTGCAAAGTGCGGCAATCGTGAAAAAAAAACGGCATGTTCAAAATGACGTACCGGCTAGAAAAAAAATGGTAAAAATAAAATTAAAAAAGCAAAACGAAGCTGGCTTTGTTCGCTTCGAAACGCCGTTTGGTAAATGCGTTTACGATTTTTTTTCAGCGAGATATTTTATTTTTCGTCGGGAAAGAAAAATGACAGGTTGCCTCATACTTTTGGCCAACGGTTGCGTATTGTTAGGTTAGAGTTTAATTAGGTTGACGAGGCCCGCGTCGCGCTCGTGATTTATGAAAACAACGTGGTCTAATTTGGGGTTGTTGGGGGCGTTGCGGGCGTGTTCGGGTGCCGGGCGCGCTGGATTTTTTTTTTTCTTCTTCTTCTTGTTGTTGTTGCGCTAGGAAAGCGACGGCTGTTGCGATGGTAGCGACGCCGAGATGATTGGTAATGGTCGGAGATGTGGCGGAGTTGGAGGTGGCGGTGGAGGAGGAGGAGGAGGAGGAGGAGGAGGAGGTGGAGGTGGTGGAGGTGGAGGTGGAGGAGAAGGAGAGAGAGATCGTGATACTGAGGATGATGACGATGGAAGGGAGGAGAGGAGCTCGGAGGGTGGAGGAGGAGGTGGTGGAGGTTTCGGTAGTTGGAGAAACCACCTGCTCGGTGGTCTTACGCAGCGCGTCAAATCCTGGTACTGGGGCGCCAGACCCCTCGTAAGTTTTGATCAAATTCAAACCAAACAAAAAAATACAGTACAAAAAAAAATACAAAACAAAACCACTCAAACGCAAAGAACAAAAGACAATAATCTCGCACTTATTTTCGACGAAATTTTTAGTCTTTTTTTTTCGGTCTCGCCGACTCGACGGACGTTAGATTTTAGTTTTTTTAATTCGAGGAATAATTGAAGACTGGATGTTTTTTTTCTATTACTCGTCCTGCAGCACAAATCGGCAGGCTTTTTTTTCTTCTTTTCTTTCGTTCCTCCTTCGATGACACACGACGAATATTTTTTTTTCTTTTGGCATGCGATTTTACTGTTCGTTGCACTCGTGAGAAATTGGCAAAGAGGAAGGCCGAAAAAAAAACGAAAGAAAAGAAGGACGACGAAAAATAAATCACATGCCCCGTTGAACTTGCGTGTTCTTTAGATCTAGAGATAGAAAAGAATAGTTTTCATAGACGTGTTTTACGTGTTTTCTTCTTAACTAGATGTCATGCACCATGCTCTCACTCTCTCTCTCTCCTAATTTTGTACTCTATATATATATATGTATATATATATATCCTCATTACTTTTCGAGCACGATAATTAGATGTCTTGGCATGCACGAACATCACAATTCACATTTGACAACGAGAGGGTTAATTTAAGAGTTTTTTTTTCGTTACTAGGTATCTGACTGGCCGTTTGTCAAATGAATAACGAGCTGCCAGACGCGAGTTTTAATAAAAACGATCGATGAAAATAAATATGTGCGTATGGTAAGAGCGGAAGTGAAATTTTGAAATCCAGATAAGATTAAGCGGATGATATATAAATAATTAAATAAATAAATAGATGTATTTATTTATATATTCATTTATTTGTTTATTTATTGATTCATTTTTTCGTTTATTCGTTTTTTCGTTTTTTCGTTTATTCGTTTATTCATTTATTCATTTATTCATTTATTCATTTATTCATTTATTCATTTATTCATTTATTCATTTATTCATTTATTCATTTATTCATTTATTCATTTATTCATTTATTCATTTATTCATTTATTCATTTATTCATTTATTCATTTATTCATTTATTCATTTATTCATTTATTCATTTATTCATTTATTCATTTATTCGTTTATTCGTTTATTCGTTTATTCGTTTATTCGTTTATTCGTTTATTCGTTTATTCGTTTATTCGTTTATTCATTTATTCGTTTATTCGTTTATTCATTTATTCTTTTATTCTTTTATTCATTTATTCATTTATTCATTTATTCATTTATTCATTTATTCATTTATCCATTTATTCATTTATTCTTTTATTCATTTATTCATTTATTCATTTATTCATTTATTCATTTATTCGTTTATTCATTTATTCATTTATTCATTTATTCATTTATTCATTTATTCATTTATTCATTTATTCATTTATTCATTTATTCATTTATTCATTTATTCATTTATTCATTTATTCATTTATTCATTTATTCATTTATTCATTTATTCATTTATTCATTTATTCATTTATTCATTTATTCATTTATTCATTTATTCATTTATTCATTTATTCATTTATTCATTTATTCATTTATTCATTTATTCATTTATTCATTTATTCATTTATTCATTTATTCATTTATTCATTTATTCATTTATTCATTTATTCATTTATTCATTTATTCATTTATTCGTTTATTCATTTATTCATTTAGTCATTTATTCATTTATTAATTTATTCATTTATTCGTTTATTCGTTTATTCGTTTATTCGTTTATTCATTTATTCATTTATTCGTTTATTCGTTTATTCGTTTATTCATTTATTCATGTATTCATGTATTCATTTATTCATTTATTCATTTATTCATTTATTCATTTATTCATTTATTCATTTATTTATTTATTCATTTATTCATTTATTCATTTATTCATTTATTCATTTATTCATTTATTCATTTATTCATTTATTCATTTATTCATTTATTCATTTATTCATTTATTCATTTATTCATCTATTCATTTATTCATTTATTCATTTATACATTCATTCATTTATGCATTTATGCATTTATTCATTTATTCATTCATTCATTCATTCATTCCTTTATTCATTCTTTCATTCATTTATTCATTCATTCATTTATTCATTTATTTATTCAATCGTTCATTTATCCATTAATTTATTTATTTATTTATTTATATATTTATTTATTTATCTATTTATTCGTGTATATATATATATATATATATGCTTTTGGTGTCCAGTGTGTGCAGAGAATAAATATGAAACTCGGCAACTTACCAACGGAGCTTTCCAATTTATTACTTTCTCCTCTTTCGATTTTTATCTCATGTATATATATGTATAAGAGAATTTCTCGAATTACTCAATGAATATCGCCGGAGACTTTTTCCCCAAGTGACCTGCGCGGATTTCATCGATCGCAGATAAAAGATCAAGCATAAGAATTAATTGGCAATCATTCAAAACCAAAATAAGGGGCAATTTCAGTAAAGAAAAACAATAAAATATATTTAAAAAACGGTATAACCGATAGTGAAGAATTGACTGAACGACTTGGACATCACTCTCTCTCTCTCTCTCTCACTCTCTCTCTCTGCTTAATAGATAATGTCTTGTTTGATTTTATATATATTTATATATTTACGAATAATAACGCGACACCACCACTCTCCGAGCACCACCAACACCCTACCACAGGCAGCCTATCAGCAAAGCATGTCTCATTGTTACTATTATTATTATTATTATTATTACTACTAATATTAATTACTCAATATTTAATATTCAAATATACGTAAATATATTGTATATATATATATATATATGGGGCATTTTTTTCATAAAGAACATTTCAAAACGAAGAATTAAAAAAAAACAATCTTAATCGGTCCATTTTTCAGAAAGTTATGAGCATTTGAAAAAAAAAACGGGCGATTTTTTTCAAAAATTCACTACGTATTTGTGATTATGTAAAAAAAATGTTCAAAAATCACACAAGCGTTTTAAAATGGAAAAAATAACATATTGAAGTTTCAGCCAAATCGAAAGGGATCGCGCCGGAATGTGGTCGATTTGGCGTGGAATGCCCCATATACACTACCGGCGAAAAGTTTCCGGACAAGAATTGAAAAAAGTTCCGGAACGATTTTTTATGCCATTACGCCGATAGTTGACATTAATGAATTTAATAAACGGCATTTTGTAGGGGAGGAATTCACCTTCGTTCTGTTTTTTTTTTGAAAATTTTTACTATTTTTTTTTTACGACCAGTACCCTTTTTCGAAAACGAAGAATTTTCGCCTTTTTTTTTGTTCCTTTTCTGGTGAACCCCGTTTACAGAAAAACATTTTTTAATGCATTTCTTTGACCGGAATCACAAAGGGGGAAGCTCAAACTTCAATTTTGTTTTTTTTTAAAGCTTCGTACGATTTTTTTTTTCTAAAGATATTTTGATTTTTTTAAAAAAAAAGAGAAAATTTGAAAAATCACGTCTAACGCGAAAACGACGAGGGTTCAAGGAAAACTTCAAGATAGCAAAAAGTTGAATCGGTTTTCGTTGAGTTCGCGAGAATTTTTTCAGATTTTTTTTTCGCAATTTTTTTTTTGTCACCCGTTTTTGGTAAAAAATCCGATAGTTACCGTAACTCGAGAACTAAGGGGTTTGTGGTAAAATTTCAAGAGAGGACAAAATTTTATTTTTCTTTTTTCAACGCAATAGAATTATTTCAGATTTTTGACATTTTTTTTTTCGAGTTACGGTAATGAAATCATCTGATTTTTTATTAATAGATGAAAAATAAAATCGAAAAAAAAATCTGAAAAAATTCTCGCGAACCCAACGAAAACCGATTCAACTTTTTACTATCTTGAGGTTATCCTTGAATCCTTGTCGTTTTCGCGTTACGCGTTATCTTTCAAATTGTCTCCTTTTTTTAAAAAAAAAATGAAAATATCTTTAGAAAAAAAAATCGTACGAAGCTTTAAAAAAAACAAAATTGAAGCTTGAGCTTCCCCCTTTATGATTCCGGTCAAAGAAATGCGTAAAAAAAAATTCTGTAAACGTGGTCCACGAGAAAAGAACCAAAAAAAAAGGCAAAAAATGGTCGTTTTCGAAAAAGGGTACAAGTCGTAAAAAAAATAGTAAAAAATTTTCAAAAAAAAAACAGAAGTAAGGTGAATTCCTCCCCTTCAAAATGCCATTTATTAAATTCACTCGTGTCAATTATCGGCGAAATAGCATAAAAAATCGTTTCGGAACTTTTTTTCGAATTTTCGTCCGGAAACTTTTCGCCGCTAGTAAAAAAAAAAATCATTTTTTCAATGAGTAAAAAAAAAAGTAAAGATTCAAGAGAACAAAGAAAAAAAAAATAAAAAAATTGCACAAACGTTCGGGTGCACTTTCTTGGCACGCAAAATATTCTCCTTTTCCACCCCCGCCACGACCAACCACCAATCAACACGAACCACCCGAAAAACTCGCCGCGCCAGGCTCACATAATATATACGTATTTTTTTATGATTATTATTATTATTATTATTATTATTATTATATATAACTGGTGGATAATAAATTTTGATACGGCAATTTTGTCGATTGGGGACAATCGCGAATTACCGCAGGAACTCGGGCACAAGCTATCGCGAAGCTTCGACATGCAGGAGGCTCAGTTGCTCGAGGAGGGCGGCTCGGGTGGTAGCGGGACAACCGGCACTTCCGGTCCCGGTGGACCACCGAGACGTCATCACAGCGCTCAGCGCTTAGCGAGAAGCGAAATGTCGGATAGGCGAGACGAGGACGGTGCTCTCGTTGTGCCCGATCATCACGGCAATCTAAGGATCACCGTGAAAAAAACAAAATCCATACTCGGCATAGCTATCGAGGGCGGCGCCAACACCAAACATCCCTTGCCACGTATCATCAATATTCATGTAAGTAGATTTTTGGTTTTTCTTTTTCTTTTTTTTTTTTTCTTCAACGCAAATATCGCGAGTACGAGGTTGAAATTTTACAGAAATTTCGTTCAGAGTCTTGCCCAAGAAGAGGGGGTTTTTTTTTTCTTTGGAAAATATCGATAAACAATCGAGTTTGTTTTTTTTTAAAGTGAGGGAGGAAAAAACGCCGACTAGAAATTTAGCTACGGGACATGTTAATTATTTATAATTAATAATATTTATTTATTTATTTATTTATTCATTAGTCCAGTCATCCATTCATTCATTCATTCATGCATTCATCCATTCATTCATTCTTTCGTTCATTCGTTCATTCATTCATTCGTTCATTCATTCATTCATTCATTCATTCATTCATTCATTCATGCATTAATTCATTCATTCATTCATTCATCCATTAATTAATTAATTAATTAATTAATTCATTTATTCATTCATTCATTCATTCATTCATTCATTCATTCATTCATTCATTCATTCATTCTTGCATTCATTCATTCATTCATTTATTCATTCATTCTTGCATTCATTCATTCAGGCATTCATTCATTCATTCACTCATTCATTCATTCATTCATTCATTCATTCATTCATTCATTCATTCATTTATTCGTTGATTCATTCATTCATTCATTCATTCATTCATTCATTCATTTATCCATTCAGTCAATAATTCAATAATATTTGAATTTCAATTAAATTAATTGCAGTTATAATAAATTAACTGCAATTAATGTTAATAGCAATTAAATTAATTGCAGTTATAATAAATTAACTGCAATTAATGTTAATTGTAATTAAATTAATTGCAGTTATAATAAATTAACTGCAATTAATGTTAATTGCAATTAAATTAATTGAAATTACTTTTACAGTCAACTAATGAACTAATTGAAAATTTAGGATTTAGGATTTAGGATCAAAATTTCTAGTCTTGAGGTCGTGTTTTGTGGAATTTTTGAAAATTACTCATATGCAAAATCTGTGGGAAAAAAAAGTTTGTTTTTCGATTTGAAAAAAAAGTAAGCGATTATTTTTTATCTCAATTATTTGGCTTTTTTTTCATCCAGGACAACGGAGCAGCCTTCGAAGCGGGGGGTCTCGAGGTCGGCCAGCTGATACTCGAAGTCGACGGCTACAAAGTCGAAGGTTACTATTATTTTATCATTCACTATGTACCGCGAAGAGCGGAAAAATAAAATATACATAAAAAAATATATACGCAAAATAAAATATATTTTCAAAGAGATATATTGAATGATAGAATTTAAAAAATTGCAATAAATTGAAAATGTCCAGTAAAAGATAAAGTAAAAAAAATATATGATACAAATAACAAAAATATAATAAACAACTTAAAAAAAATAAACAACGCAGGTATAAAATAATAAATTACCAAAGTAGAGTAAGAAAATCAAAATAAAAAACGATTAAAAATACAACAACAAAAAATCATAAGAAAAGAACAGAGCAATGCACGAATAAATTTGAAAATATTGTATCAACTAATCAAAAAAATTCTACAGAAATAAAAAATAATTAAAAATATAGTAATAAGAAATAATTTTAAAAAATAGGAATAAAGTATAATTTTAAAAAATAGAAAAGAAAAAACATAATATTAAAAAAAAACAGAACAACGCACAAGTAAATTAACAAAATTGTATTAACTAACAAAAAACAATTTCTACAGAAAAGAAAAATAATTTAAACGAATTGAGATAAAAAATCATTTAAAAAATACACAAATGAACTATAATTAAAAGAAAATACGGATAAAAAGCTATTTTAACAAATCGATATAAAAAATAATTTAAAAGACATACGGAGAAAAAATAATAAAAAAAAAATACAAATGTAAAATAATTGAAAAAAATACAAATAAAAAAATCACCAATAAAAAAATGATAGGAAAAAAATTCAAACGAAAAATAATTTAAAAATTACGGATAGAGTATAATTAATACTGTATACGAATAGAGTATAATTTAAATAAAAAACAATAATAATAATAAAATATAATAATAAAAAACAATAAAAATAATAATAATAAAAAACAGAACAACGCACAAATGAATTAACAAAATTGTATTAACTAACAAAAAAAAATTCTACCGAAGTGAAGAAGAATTTAAGCAAATTGCGATAAAAAAAAAAACAATATTGTACAATAAAAGTAAAAATTAATTTTTTTTAAATACAAATAAAAAGCACTTAAAAAACTCCATATGAAAAATAATTAAAAATAAATACAGATAAAAAAAAATCAAATAAAAAATAATTTAAAAAAATAAAAATAAATCAAATAAAAAATGACTAAAAAATACAAATAAAAAATAACAAAAAAAAATAAAAATAATAAATAATTTTAAAAAATAAATAAAATCAAATAAAAAATTACTTTAAAAAAATGCAAAGAAAAAATAATTTTAAAAAATACAAATAAAATCTCTTTCACTATCCAATAATCACAAAACTCCCGCAAACAAATCCAAACAAACCCAAACAAATTCAAAAAAAAAAAAAAAAATTCGATCGTTGCTCTCGCCAGGTCTGCATCACCAGGAAGTGGCGCGCCTCATAGCCGAGTCTTTTGCCCGTCGCGATCGTAACGAGATCGAGTTCCTCGTGGTCGAGGCAAAGAAGAGCAATCTCGAGCCGAAGCCAACGGCGTTGATTTTTTTGGAAGCGTAGCAGGAATCGACGAGCTCGGAGCCGGAGCCACCTTAGCCCGAGCTCGCGCCCTCGTCGTCATCCTCGTGATACGCGCTCGGGGCTACGCCCTGGAGATATTGGAGCTCGTGTACGAGGCGACCACTTCGGGTGACCGGAGACAAAAACGAGGGCGAGGAGGAGGAAGAGGAGGAGGAGGAGGAGGAGGAGGAGGAGGAGGAGGAGGAGGAGGAGGACTCCGACGGGGCTTCGGACTATCCACGATACGAAAAGTGAATTTCGTCACTCATCATTTTTTTTTTTTTTTTGCAATTATGCAAAAAGAAAAAAACACCAAACCCAAATTGCGGAGAAATCGAAAAAATCGTGAGCCGCGCGTGTCGGACGATCTCTCGCGAGTGTCAAAGATGCGCCGGGTCGCTCGAAACTAACGAGTTTCTCATCAAGCCCTGGGAAAACTTTTTTTCGTCGACTGCGCGAGAGAATAAAATGGAAAAAAATAAATAAAAACGAACTGACGGAACGAAAAAAAAAAAAATCGTCTACAAGGATGGTCGAAAAAAAAGAAATGGAAAACCGGCTTAACCGCTGATCGAACGTTTGTGAAGCTGCGCGGCATTAATTACGTAATTAAAGACGAGATGAGAGAGAGAGAGAGAGAGAGAGAGAGAGAGAGAGAGAGAGAGAGAGAGAGAGAGAGAGAGAGGCAAATCCACCTGCTCCTGTAGGATGCTGCGAAACTTCATCTCGACGTCATCTCTCCAAAGTGCGGATGCACCAAATGGACCTGCCTCCATCGTCTACGAGCGTATAGAGCGAGAGCGAGAGAGAGAGAGAGAAAACGAGTCATTGATAAATGAAGAACAAGCGAAAAAAGTCATGAGGAATAAACCAAGAAAAACAAACGGAGAGATCGACCGTGAATTTCGATCTCTCAACCCTCCCAAAAAAAAAAAAATCAAATTGATTGCGCTCGTCCATGGATCGATGAATCTAAAGAAAAAAAACAAAAAAAAACAACAAACTCACCGCAGCAGGCTCTTAAAAAAAAAAATCATTGATCGCCGACAAGTGATAAAACCCGAGATAAGTGAGAGAAAAAGAAGAAAAACAGATCCCGTGTACTTTGACTTTGGAAAAAAAAACGAATTAAAAAGAAAATAAATGACGCGCGTGCACTTTGTGCCAAAAGAGTATCTCTCTTTGACCCCTTTTTACCCCTTGTGGCCATTTGGGGTCATTTGGAGCCTTGCGGGCCCATTTGGGGCTATTTGGAGCCATTCGGAGCCATTCGGAGCCATTTCGGGTTAGTTGAAGCCGTTTGGGTCATGTGGGGCTAATTGAAGTCATTTGGGATCATTTTGAGCCATTTAGTGCAATTATGGGGCCATTTGGAGTCATTTGGGGCCATTTGGAGCCATTTAGTAAAATCTAGGGCCATTTGGAGCCATTCGGGGTAATTTGGAGCCATTTGAAGCTATTTAATGCGATCTGGGGCTATTTGGAGCCATTTGGAGCCATTCGGGGTCATTTGGAGCTATTTAGAGCCATTTGGGGTTATTTGGAGCCACTGGGGCCATTTTGGGCTATTTGGAAACATTCGGGGTCATTTGGAGCTATTTAGAGCCATTTGGGGTTGTTTGGAGCCACTTGGGGCAATTTTGGGCTATTTGGAGACATTCGGGGTCATTTGGAGCCATTAAGTGCAATCGTGGGGCCATTTGGAACCATTCGAAGCTATTTGGAGCCATTTGGGATTATTTGGAACCGTTTGGGCCATGCGGGGCTATTTGGAGTCATTTAGTGCAATCGTGGGGCCATTTGGAGCCATTTGGAGCCACTTGGGGCCATTTGGGGCTATTTGGAGCCATTCGGGGTCATTTGGCGTCATTTGGGGCTATTTGGGGAGCCATTCGGAGTCATTTAGAGCCGTTTGGTGCTATTTAGAGCCATTTGGGAGTATTTGGGGCCACTTGGAGCCATTTGGAGCCATTTTTGCGCTATTTGGAGCCGGTTTGGCCATACGTGGCCATTTTGAGCCATGTGGTGCTATTTAGAGCCATTTGGAATTATTTGGGGCCACTTGGAGCCATTTGGAGCCATTTTTGCGCTATTTGGAGCCGTTTTGGCCACATGTGGCCATTTTGAGCCATTGGGTGCTATTCAGAGCCATTTGGGAGTATTTAGGGCCACTTGGCGCCATTTGGAGCCATTTTTGCGCTATTTGGAGGCATTTTTGCGCTATTTGGAGTCATT
>CAWVQM010000066.1:0-13773 GCA_963932345.1 Ophion ventricosus | reverse complement strand
TACACCCGAATCACCTTAATTTCCCTTCAATTTATCCTCGAAACTCGACGTATTTGGCTTCTTCTAGTCGAAGAAAAAAAAAAAGCATCCTTTCTGATTTAATTCTCACGATCCTCGAGCTCATTCATCAACCCTGACGAGTGGAGCAATAATGCAAACACACATATGTATGCGATCCCGGCTAATCGAACGCTCGACATCTCACACGCGCAATATGCAATCTCGTTTGCTCAAGGAGCAGAAAAACATCGATTTGTGCAACACACAGAGTCATCCAATCCTATAGCAAAGAGAACGACGGTAACAAATGAAATAAAATAAAATATCATGAACTAAAATAAAATAAAAGACAAAAAAAAAAATAACAGTAGTACCCGAGGTGCTCGACTGTGCGTCAATACTTCATTTTTCCAATTTTTCGCGGTAAATAAATTATTCAAATAGAAGAAAAAAAAAAAAAAAATACCTTAACACAAGAATGCGAGACGTTCGATTGTGCGTTAATTCTTCATTTTTCCATCTTGCGCTGGAAAAAATAAATAAGTTATACATTTCTTGCGGTAAATAAAAAAATTAATAAATAAAAACATAAACACAAGAATACGAGACGTTCGATTGTGCATTAATTCCTCATTTCTGTATTCGCAATAAATTAAAAGAAAATAATTTAAAGAATTGAATTTCTTGCAATGAATTTTTTTTTCAATTCAAAACCACAATTACACAATAAATACGAGGCGTTCAAATGTGCGTTACTTCATTTTTGCAATTTTCATAGTAATCAAATTATTCAAAAAAATAAATAAAAACATAAACACAAGAATACGAGACGATTGTGCATTAATTCTTTATTTCTGTATCATTCGCAATAAATTTAAAAAAATAATTTAAAAAATTGCATTTCTTGCAATGAATTTTTTTTCAATTCAAAACCACAATTACACAATAAATACGAGGCGTTCAAATGTGCGTTACTTCATTTTTGCAATTTTCATAGTAATCAAATTATTAAAAAAAATAAAACAATAAAAACATAAACACAAGAATACGAGACGATTGTGCATTAATTCTTCATTTCTGTATCATTCGCAATAAATTTTAAAAAATAATTTAAAAAATTGCATTTCTTGCAATGAATTTTTTTTTTCAATTCAAAACCACAATTACACAACAAATACGAGGCGTTCGAATGTGCGTAACTTTATTTTTTCAAATTTCCATAGTAATTAAATTATTCAAAAAAATAAACAAATAAAAACATAAACACAAGAATACGAGACGATTGTGCATTAATTCTTCATTTCTGTATCATTCGCAATAAATTTTAAAAAATAATTTAAAAAATTGCATTTCTTGCAATGAATGGTTTTTCAATTCAAAACCACAATTACACAATAAATACGAGGCGTTCAAATGTGCGTTACTTCATTTTTGCAATTTTCATCGTAATCAAATTATTCAAAAAAAAAATAAATAAAAAGATAAACACAAGAATACGTGACGATTGTGCATTAATTCTTCATTTCTGTATCATTCGCAATAAATTTAAAAAAATAATAAAAACAATTGCATTTCTTGCAATGCATTTTTTTTCAATTCAAAACCACAATTACACAACAAATACGATGCGTTCGAATGTACGTAACTTGATATTTTCAATTCTGACAAAATTTGATTACTATGAAAATTCTGAAAAAAATGTTCATAGTAATCAAATTATTCAAAAAAATAAATAAATAAAAACATAAAAACAAGAATACGAGACGATTGTGCATTAATTCTTCATTTCTGTATCATTCGCAATAAATTTTAAAAAATAATTTAAAAAATTGAATTTCTTGCAATGAATTTTTTTTTTTCAATTAAAAACCACAATTACACAATAAATACGAGGCGTTCGACTGTGCGTTAATTCGTCATTTTTCCATCTCCGTTCGTTTGCAGTCGATTGAACTTTCCTCATGCTCGAACGCCGTCTTACAACACGACCCAATGAATAATGAATCGATGCACGAGTATTACGTATATATTTATATAAATATATATATATATATATTTATATATTTATATGCAACTGCAACCGCACGAGGTGAATATGACGAGGGTGTTACTCTTCTTTTTCTCTTCGATTTTTTTTTTTCCTCGTGATTTATTTATTAATTTACTTTTCTTTTTCCAGACGACACGCGATCTCTTTTATCGGCCGAGAAATCGTCGAAAGACGATATTTTCTGGTACACATAGGAACAACGCGCAATGATCGAACAATCGTTGAACACCGCGTGACCACACTGGAGGCAACTTCCGGGTTTCCGTTCATACACATCGATAAATGTATTGGTTTTTACTTCCCGCGTAAGAGACTCGATTTATCAATATCGAGTTGCAACGAGCGTGAAATAAACACGGATAATAATTATGTCCATTTTCATTAAAAATAATAATAATAATAATAATAATAATGTCAAAATTGCAGAGAAATGCGTTTTTCGCATTCAGTCGATATAATTTTGAGCTTACGAGAAGAACTTCGTGATATTCGTAGTCGGCAGGAAATTTCTCATCGAATAGACCCCAAACAAAAATTTTGAAAAAGTCGAAAAAAAAGTTCCGATCTTTTTGACTATTTTTTTTTTTTAATTGGAAAAATCGCAAAATTTCAAACGTACTAGTCGAAATTTCTTACCGCACTAAAATTTACATAGCGGACTCTCAAATAAAGGTAATTGAATTTCCGAAGTGGCGTTTTAAAGAGGACAAGTTTACCTTTATTTTGCTTTTTTAAAAAATTCTCTACGATTTTTTTTCGCCCCGGTACGCACTTTTGAACGTGGCCATTTTTCGACTATTTTTTGGCTGTCAAAAATTAACTGCAAAGGTTGTAGAAAATGTTTTCCTCGATTTTTTCCATGGTGAACTTAAAACGGATATCAAAACCTATATTTTTATTTTTTAAAAAGTCTCGTATGTTTTTTTTTCGCTCCAGTATTGCATTTTTAGCTAAAAAAGACATGTTTTAGAAAAAAAAGTGTTATCGAAGAACTATGGGGTTTCGGAGGAAATGTCAAGAGGGTAAAAAGTTGCATGGGTTCACACTGGAGTGGCTAGAATTTTTTCAGAATTTTTTTTTTGACATTTTTTTTACCATTTTTGGTTGGAACTTTGATGAGTGGAGAGGCTCCAATTGGGAATTATGGGGTCTAGGACAATATATTGAGAAAGAAAATTTGTTTACATATTCAATTTTAATTAACAACAATTTTGTAGAATTTTTAGAATTTTTTCATTTTTTTTATTTTAATTTTCAAAAATAAAAAAAACATCTAGAAAAATCGTAGTTAATTAAAAATGAAAATGGAAACAAATTTCCTTTCTTCATTGTCCTAGGCCCCATAATTCCCAAGTGGAGCCTCTCCACTCATCAAAGTTCCAACCAAAAATGTCCAGGAAAAATTCTGAAAAAATTCTAGCCACTCCAGTGTGAACCCATGCAACTTTTTATCCTCTTGACATTTCCCCTGAAACCCGACAGTTCTTCGATGACGCCTTTTTATTCTAAAACATGCCTTTTTTTAGCTAAAAATGCAATACTAGGGTGAAAAAAAATCGTACGACACTTTCTAAAAAACAAAAATGTCGGTTTTGATATTCTTTTTAAGTTTCTTATGGAAAAAAAACCGGGAAAAAATTTTCCACACACTTTGCAGTTAATTTTCGACGGCCAAAAAATAGCCAACAAATGGCCACGTTCAAAAGTGTGCACCGGGGCGAAAAAAAATCGTAGAAAATTTTCTAAAAAAGCAAAATAAAGGTAAACTTGACCTCTTTGAAGCGCCACTTGGGAAATTCAATTACCTTTATTTTTGAGTCTGCTATGTAAATTTTAGTGCGGTAAGAAATTTCGACTAGTGCGTATTTTTTTTTTGTCCAGTACTGTATATAGATAAAAGATCAAATTGAAATGTAAAGAAAACGCTTCGAAAAGTAGAGTGGCATCGGACTGAGAAGGCAATAATGACCAGTAATTGTGAACTACCAGTTCGATATGTAATAATGCAATCGGAATGTAAATATATGGGTCTTACAAGTTCATTGAGACCTTGCAAATGCACGTTTCTCGAGTGTGCCAATCATATATGCTGAAGGCATGTATCTATCCATATATATATATATATATATATATATATATATATATATATATATATATATATATATATATATATATATATAATTTATTCAAGATCCGTGCAATACAGTCTTGCAGGTGAATTTTTTTATGTAGTTTTTTTGTTGTTCGGAAATATACACGACGCATGAATGAATCGTGTATAGATCGATTAAAAAAACGATATATATATATATACACTGGTGGCCAAAAGTTTGGACACACTAGTCGAAATTTCTTACCGCACTAAAAGTTAGATAGCGGACTCAAAAATAAAGATAATTGAATTTCCCAAATGGCATATTAAAGAGGACAGGTTTACCTCTATTTTGCTTTTTCTTAGAAAATTCTCTACGATTTTTTTTTTCGCCCCTTTACGCACTTTTGAACGTGGCCATTTTTCGGCTATTTTTTGGCCGTCGAAAATTAGGTGCAAAAAACTACGGTTTTGTTTTTTTTAGAAAGTCTCGTACGATTTTTTGTCGCCCCAGTATTGCATTTTTAGCTAAAAAAAACATGTTTTAGAAAAAAAGGCGTCATCGAAGATCTATAAGGTTTCAGAGGAAATGTTGAGAGGGTAAAAAGTTGCATGGGTTCACACTGAAATGGGTAGATTTTTTACAGAATTTTTGTGGATATTTTTTTTACCACTTTTGGTTGAAACTTTAATGAGTGGAGAGGCTCCACTTGGGAATTATGGGGTCTAGGACAATTGAGAAAGGAAATTTGTTTACATTTTCATTTTTAATTAACTACAATTTTTCTAGATATTTATTTTTATTTTTGAAAATCAAAATAAAAAAATAAAAAATAAATTCTAAAAAAGTTATTGTTAATTAAAAATGAATATGTAAACAAATTTTCTTTCTCAATATATTGTCCTAGACCCCGTAATTCCCAAGTGGAGCATCTCCACTCATCAAAGTTCCAACCAAAAATGGTAAAAAAAGTTAAAAAAAATTCTGAAAAAATTCTACCCGCTCCAGTGTGAACCCATGCAACTTTTTACCCTCTTGACATTTCCTCTGAAACCCTATAGTTCTTCGATGACGCCTTTTTTTCTGAAACATCTCTTTTTTAGCTAAAAATGCAATACTGGGGCGAAAAAAAATTGTACGAGACTTTCTAAAAAACAAAAATGTAGGTTTTGATATCCTTTTTAAGTTTCCCATGGAAAAAACCGAGGAAAAAATTTCCTACAAACTTTGCAGTTAATTTTCGACGGCCAAAAAATAGCCGAAAAATGGTCACGTTTAAAAGTGCGCACCGGGGCGAAAAAAAAAATCGTAGAGAATTTTCTAAAAAAGCAAAATAAAGGTAAACTTGTCCTCTTTAAAACGCCACTTGGAAAATTCAATTACCTTCATTTTTGAGTCCGCTATGTAAATTTTATTGCGGTAAGAAATTTCGACTAGTGCGTACTTTTTTTTGTCCAGTACTGTATGTAATAAATAGTTGAGAGAGAGAGAGGGAGAGAGAGAGAGAAAGAGAATTTTTTTTATTTTAAATCAAAATAATAAAAAATGAAAAAAAATTGCTGTCAATTAAAAATGAATATGTAAACAAATTTTCTTTCTCAATATATTGTCCTAGACCCCATAATTCCCAAGTGGAGCCTCTCCACTCATCAAACTTCCAACCAAAAATGGTAAAAAAAAGTAAAAAAAAATTCTGAAAAAATTCTACCCACTCCAGTGTGAACCCATGCAACTTTTTACCCTCTTGACATTTCCTCTGAAACCCTATAGTTCTTCGATGACGCCTTTTTTTCTGAAACATCTCTTTTTTAGCTAAAAATGCAATACTGGGGCGAAAAAAATCGTACGAGACTTTATAAAAAACAAAAATATAGGTTTTGATATCCTTTTTAAGTTTTCTATTGAAAAAACCAAGGAAAAAATTTTCTACAAACTTTGCAATTGATTTTCGACGGCAAAAAAATAGCCGAAAAATGGCCACGTTCAAAAGTGTGCACCAGGGCGAAAAAAAATCGTAGAAAATTTTCCAAAAAAGCAAAATAAAGGTAAACTTGTCCTCTTTGAAACGCCGCTTGGCAAATTCAATTCCCTTCATTTTTGAGTCCGCTTTGTAAATTTTAGTGCGGTAAGAAATTTCAACTAGTGCGTACTTTTTTTTGTCCAGTACTGTATGTAATAAATAGTTGAGAGAGAGAGAGAGAGAGAGAGAGAGAGAGAGATCCGCGCTCACGTTCAACGCGTTATACAACAACAACGCGATACACCGTCACAGGGCGGCATTATTATGCCATACAATATATGCAATGGTGAAAGAAATCGAGTCACATACGTGAGAGACCGAAGATCTCCGAGTGCGTCCCAAAAGGACTCGGGTCCTCTACGATTTTCTACTCAACTTACGCCCTTTTTTCTTTGCCACGTAAACGTTCGAGCGAATAGCGAAAAAGGCTCGACCCGCGCCACTCGATCGTTCGATAATTCTTCAAGCTTACGCCCTTATGGCTGGCAGTGTCAGACAGTCTGACAACAGACGAATAAAATAAGCAAAGCTCCAGCATTAGGTAGGTGTGGCTTTTTCCCCGGACTATCGTGTCTCATTGGCTCGATTATTTTGTGCGGGCTTTCCGAGGCGAAATGAAAGTAAATTCCCTATATAAAGGGTGAATTTGAACGTTTGAACGAGCAGTTAAGCCGATCTTATTGTTGTTAGACGCAGTTTGAACATTGACAACGACGAGTTTGTACAAAACCACTGTCGACATGAGGAGCCTGGTACGTTTTTGAGCTTCCTTTATATTTTATTTATTTATTTTTGTCTCAATTTGCGAGCAATTTGTATCGATTGATTGTTTCATTGAGACGGCTAAAAGTAAGGTTATGTTTGAGAATTTTTTTTTTGTATAAAACTGATTTTTATCGAACAACCATGATATACATTTTAAAGTATGACATTTTATCTACATTCTGTGAAAATTTGGTTAAAAAATTTCGAACGGTCAAAAAGTTACGGTCGTTTTCCTGGGACGTGTTTTTGTTGACAGCGTTTGCGGTACCAGACGTGCCTCTGCCATTTTTTATCTAAAAAAAAATTTGTTTCTTAAAGTAGATAGATGAAACTAGTACTTATCGAGACGGAATTTAAAAAAATCTGCTGTCAAAAATTTTCTGTCAAAAATTAATTCAAATGTTCGATCCAAGATTCATTAAAATACTCTTTCAAAAATGTGTTCGAATATTCTATCAGCAATTCATTCGCATGTTCTGTCAAAAATGAATTCAAATATTCTGTCGAAAATTCGTTCAAAAATTCTGTGAAAATTTATCCGATTTTTCTGTCAAAAATTCATTCAAATATTCTGTCAAAAATCGTTCTAATATTCTGTCAAAAATTCATTGTAATATTCTGTTAAATATTCTTTGAAAAAGTCCTTCAAATATTTATTCAAAAATTTGTTCAAATATCTTTTTAAAAAGTCGTTTAAATATTCAGTCAAAAATTCGTTCAACTATTCTGTTTAAAATTCATCCGAATGTTCTGTCAAAATTCATTCGAATATTTTGTGCAAAGATTCATTCGAATATTCTTTGAAAAATTCATTGTTATATTCTGTCAAGAATTCATTAAAATATTCTTTCAAAAATTCATCGAATGCCCTGTCAAAAATTACTTCAAATATTTGTTCGAATGGGTTCAAATATTCTGTCAGAAATTAATTCAAATATTCTATGAAAATTCATCCGAATGTTCTGTCCAAAATTCATTCTAATATTCTCTCACAAATTCATTGAAATTTTCTTTGAAAAAGTCGTTAAAATATTTAATCAAAAATTCATTCAAATATTCTGTCAATATTTATTCAGATATTTTGTGCAAAGATTCATTCGAATATTTTTTTCAAAAATTCTTTCAAATATTCTTTCTAAAATTCATTGCAATGTTCTGCCATGAATTCATTGAGATATTCTTTTAAAAATTCGGTTGAAAATTCGATCGAATGTTTTGTTAAAAATTAATTCAAATATTCTGTCAAAAGTTCATTCGATGTTCTGTCAAAAATTAATTAAAATATTCTTTCCAAAATGGGTTTAAATGTTCGGTCAGAAATTCATACGAATGTTCTGTCATAAATTCATTCGAATGTTCTGTCAAAAATTTATTCAAATATTCTGTCAAAAATTCGTTCAAATATTTTGTGAAAATTCATTCGAATATCCTTTTGAAAATTCTTTCAAATATTTTGTCAAAAATTCATTCGAATATTTTTTTCATAAATTCGTTCAAATATTCTTTCAAAAATTCATTGCAATATTCTGTCAAGAATTTATTTAAATATTCTTTTAAAAATTCGCTCTAATATACGGCCAAATATTCATTCGAATGTTTTGTCAAAAATTCATTCAAATATTCTGTCAAAAGTTCATTCGAATGTTCTGTCAAAAATTAATTCATATATTCTGTCAAAAATTCGTTCAAATATTGTGTGAAAAATTCAAATTCAAATATTCTATCAAAAATTAATTCCAATATTCTTTTAAAAAAATCTTTCAAACATTCTGTCAAAAATTCGTTCAAAAATTCTGTCAAAAATCCGTTAAAATATGTTTTTCAATCATTCATTCAAGTACTTTCGAATATTCCTCTGATCAGCGAGTAATTGATGCAAATTGTAAATTAAACATTTATTCAAAAAAGAAAATCTCCACTCCAAAGAGAAGCAACCAAAAAAAAAAATGTGAAAAACTTAAACAACACAAAACCCAAACAAACCCAAACATCAAGCTGCGAGAAAGAATGGGCAAAAAAAAAATAATCGTGTCTCCAAAAAATAAAACAAATATTTAAAACCATAACCTCGCCTCAAAAAAAAAAAAATATATAAATCAAATTCGTCTCCCAAAAAAATCAAAAACATAACCTTGCTGTAAGAAAAAAGAAAAACAAAAAAAATGAAAAATCTAAACTACATTCTAAAAATCCCAGAATCATTGCAAAAAAAAATTAACCCTTAACAAAAAAAAAACAAAAAAAAAAACAAAAAAAAATAGTTCGCCTCGAAAAATATTTGCGAAAAAAATACAAAAACGAGTGAGAATGAGAGAGAGAGTCTTTCCGAATCAATTATTTTCCCGACAGATTTGCCTGATGCTCGTTTGCGCGGCATTCGCCGAGGAAAAAAAGACCGTCGAGAAGCGCGGTCTCAGCCTCGGCTACGGTGGACACGGTGGATACGGTGGATACGATGGATATGGACATTCCGGAGGATTCACCGACTACGGTTACGGCCACGGGCTCTCGGCGGTTCACACCGTCGAGAAAACGGTCGCCGTTCCTGTCGCCGTGCCTAAACCTTACCCGGTGCCCGTTGACCGACCTTATCCAGTCAAGGTTAAACGAATTAAAATGAAAAAAAAAACATGTTTTTCGTCATAATTTTTCAAACAACATTGCTACCGATAACGTCAAACAATTTTTTTTTATTCCATTGTTAATGATAATCGTAATTCGCAATTGTATTGTAATTGTTTGCGAATCGTTGGGATGAATGTTGTTGAAAATGAAAAAAAATTGCAGGTACCGGTAGCGGTTCCCCATCCGGTACCGGTGGCTGTTCCGGTCCCGCAGCCGTATCCGGTCGTCAAGACGCGAACCGTCACGGTTCCCGTTGACAGACCGTACCCCGTCGAGGTGCCCGTCAAAGTGCCGGCTCCGTATCCGGTGCCGGCTCCTTACCCCGTCAAGGTGAGAACTTCCGGTTATGGAAGAAATAAAATAACACAGCGAAGCGTCTGTTGTTTTACTTGAGGCGTTTTAATTTTTATTATTATTATTTTTGTTTATTTTTATTATTTTTTTCTTGTTTATTTTCATTATTTTATTCTTGTTTATGTTTATTATTTTTTTTTTTTATTGCTCGTGGTGAGAATATTCGAACTTCTGGTTGAGGAAAAAGAAAAGAACGCATGGGAGAGTGCATTATTTTACCTGAGGCGTTTTTATTTTTCTTATTTTTTTTTTCGTGTTTATTTTTTTCTCGTTTATTTATTTATTTATTTATTTTCATTGGTCATGGTGAGAATATTCGAACTACCCGTTTGAGGAAAAGGAAAAGAAACGAATTGAAAAGTTCGTCATTTTACCTGAAGCGTTTTCTTTTGATTATTTTTTTATTGTTTATTTTTATAACTTTTTATTTTTGACTTTTATTTTTTATTGTTCACTTTCATTATTTTGTTATGGTCTATTTTTATTATTTTCTATTATTTATTTTTATTATTTTTTTATTGGTAATTTTTTTTCTCATTTATTTACCTAAGAGATTTATCGTTAATTTTTTTAAACTTTTGTTTGGGTTCGTTGGTAGGTCGCCATTCCTCACGCGGTGATTTTATTCTTTTTTTATTCTTTTTTTTCTAGTTTTATTTTTATTATTTTTTTTTCTTGTTCATTTATTTGTTTATTTTTATTGGTCATGGTGAGAATATTCGAACTTTCGTTTGAGGAAAAAGAAAAGAATGCATTGGAAAGTGCGTCATTTTACCTGAGCCGTTTTTGTTTTTATGATTTTTTAATTTTTTATTATTTTTTATTATTTATTTTTTAAATTTTATATTGTTTATTTTTATCATTTTTTTATTTTTATAACTTTTTATTGTTGTTTTTTTATTTATTTTTTATTGTTTTGTTTTTATTATTTTTTTATTGGTATTGTTTTTTTCTCATTTCTTCTTCAAAATGATTTCTCGTTCATTTTTTTTTTTTAATTTTGTTTGGGTTCGTTCGCAGGTCGCCGTTCCTCACACGGTATTTTTATTATTTTTTTCTAGTTTTATTTTTATTATTTTTTTTCTTGTTCATTTATTTATTTATTTTTATTGGTCATGGTGAGAATATTCGAACTCTCGTTCGAGGAAAAAGAAAAGAACGCATTGGAAAGTGCGTCATTTTACTGAGGCATTTTTGTTTTTATGATTTTTTAAATTTTTATTATTTTTTATTGTTTATTTTTATTATTTTGTTTATTTTTATCATTTTTTTATTGTTCATTTTTATAACTATTTATTGCTGATTTTTATTATTTTTTGTTTATTTTCATTATTTTTTTATTTGTAATTTTTTTCTCGTTTTTTTTTCAAAAAGATTTCTCGTTCATTTTTTTTTTATTTTGTTTGGGTTCGTTCGCAGGTTGCCGTTCCTCACGCGGTTCCAGTCGCGGTTCCCCATCCCGTTTACGTTAAAGAGACGGTCCCGGTCCTCGTTAGCGGCCACGACAGTTACGTCCACGGAGGTGGCTACGGCCACGGAGGCGGCTACGGCCACGGAGCTGGCTACGGCCACTATTAATTTTCCTCACAACGAGCAACCAACGAGTCCTCGATCGCCATTCATCAACAAAACAAAAGAGAAAAAAAAAACCACAAGCGAACAGGCAAAAAGCTCCTCGTAGAAAAAGAAAAGTCGTAACGATTAAAAAAAAAACGAACCCCAAACGAAGAGAAAACCCACCAAACCAAAAAACACTCCGTAATAATTCTTTTTTTTTCGCTGTTTCATTTCACTCGTCCTTACTCTTACGATACCCTAGCGCCTTAAAAACAAACCATGCAATAAAGAATCGATTTTTTAAAATGATTTTATAAAAAAAAGGATTTTGCGTGTTAAAAAAAAAATTCTTTATTCGTGCACACCAGTTTAACATCGAGGATTTTTGTTTTTTTGGGCAACAATTAGACGGATTGCCCGCTGCTCCCTTTTTTCGGAAGATCGAACTCTCTCGAAACGACAGTCACTCTGGAATTAAATGGGGATTTTTTTATGCCGGTCATATCCGCTCGATAAAAGAGTCAATTTCTTCACCGAATTTTCAATTGGTTTACAATCGTGCAGAAAATTACTTACGATTTTTCATAATTTTATTTCTATTTTAAAAAAATTATTCTCGATTTTTAAAGATTTTTGGACGATTTGTTGGAAAATTATTGACGTTTTTATTTAAATATTTATTTAAAATGAACTAATCAATTTGACAATTCTTCGTATTTATTTAGAGAATTCCCGAATGGAAATATTGTCAGGCTGGCCTGATATTTGATTCGGGCCTGATCAAATTGTAGTACGGATGCCTTATTTAAGGCATGCCTTAATTTGCCTGATCCGGCTGGTGTCAGGCAATAGTCAGGCAACTGGATGTACGTTCTCCTCCATAGTTGCCTGATCCGGCTAGCTTCAGACGCTGGTCAAGCAACCGGACTTACGGCTTACTTCAATTTGCCGGATCCGGCTAGCTTCAGGCGATGGTCAAGCAGCCGGACTTATACAGTTTGGCACTAAAAACGTGTCTAATTTTATCTTGCCAGAGGCGAGAGAGATACGAGAGAAGCACGAGACATTAATCACTTTACACATTTTCGTATACAAAGTTTATGTTGTGAATGAAATGGACAAACGAAAGCGGCAGAAAATTGCCCAACGACTGGGTCTGCGAGAATGGCGGGCACTTAATAAGGAAACAGCAGCAGGTTAGTAGTAAGCTCTGATCAGGCCTTGATTTTTTATTCTGATCAGACCGAAGTCAGGAATTGCGTTTCAAAAATGATCAGGGCTTGATCAAGAATCCTGATCAAGGCCGGAAAAAGAAATCAGGATGCCTGATCAGGCCTTTATTGTAGCCGGAGCAAGATTTCTACTCGGATTTTTTTTTCAAATTTTGTGACATTAAAAAAAAAGTAATGCTGTTGTCAAAATTATTTTTCTTCGTACTAAAAATTACTTTTACATCGTTTTTATTTTTATACTTCCAAAATGGACAAATATTTCAATTATTTATGAAATGAAAAAAAAAACATATATATATTGACCGAGTGAAGTAATTTCTTGTCAAATTAATATTTACGAAATTCACGGATGGCTTTTTTTATAAATTTATTTGCTTCAATGACTCTTTTGCGTGCCACTTTTAATTCGAAACACAACGTTGTCATCCCTAATTGACATTTGGATAATCGCTTATTCGCAAATCGACCTCGATTGGAACTGGCAGAAAAAAAAATAATTAAAAACTGTGAATGAGAATGTGCGATAAATAAATATTTTGCTGGCAATGAAAACGGTTTTTATCGTATTACGAAATTAAATGGCCAATTTTAATTAATTTTTTATCGAAGGATTCTACACCATGAAGTAATAACAATTATTATTATTTATTGCAAACGAGCAGTTTTTTTTGTCAACCAAAAGAACCGAATTCCATGTATACTTGCATATCAATTTTTAGGCCATTTGGAATAAACCGAAAAAAAAGACATTTACCGAACAGGATGACTTCTCGTCAATGGCCAAATGGTACTCTCGAGTATTTTGCTCTAATTATTTTTTTTTGCTGAATTCTCCGTGGAGAAGTTTCGTTTCAAGTTTCCGAATCGCGATAATCGGTTCGTAAACTTTCTAACTTTTGCTCTCGAGCATCTTTAAGAAAGCAAAGAGAGAGAGAGAGAGAGAGAGAGAGGGGGAGAGAGAGAGAGAGAGAGAGAGAGAGAGAGAGAGGAGAGAGAGAGAGAGAGAGAGAGAGAGGAGAGAGAGGAGAGAGAGAGAGAGAGAGAGAGAGGAGAGAGAGAGAGAGAGAGAGAGAGAGA
>CAWVQM010000065.1:15000-17208 GCA_963932345.1 Ophion ventricosus | reverse complement strand
CCGGCAAAGCGAGAAACGCTCGCTCTTATGCGGGTCCCTCGCCGCACGAGATCATGGAGGTGCCCTCCTCTTCCGTACGACATCGCGCTGCTTGGTACACGCGGGAGGCAATCTCCAACTTGCTAAGCTTTTCACGATGTGATGCCGGCTATTATAAACATATATATATATATATATATATATGTTGCCGGAGAATTGGACGAAGAAAGATTATATCTATACATACAGCATGTATGTGTGTATTTATATTTGAAAAAATTGACGCTCGTTCTTATTCAATTTGTACTCCAATCCAAACTTACATTGATTTAGCGAAAATAAGTAGTTGCATTATATTAATTAATCGTATATATAATCAGTTTCTTGATTCAATATTTTGGGAACATTAAACACTCGGGAAGCAATAATATTTATGCATCTGCATGATCAATCATATATATTAATCAATTAATATTATAATATGTGTAAATATATATGTGTGTGTGTGCATTAATATTATTATTTCAAGTGTTCGGAGTTTTGAAAACATTCAATAAATCAATATAACAATTCAAATATCGATCACTACAAAATATACATACATACACATATGTTTATTTTTTAGATACGTCTGATTATTTGGTTGCCTGGAAATTCCTTTTGGTTTCTAAGGTCTTTATTTCATTGTTGAACACCGTTAAGGCCTTAGGCCACTCTAGGATTTTTCAAAAATCAGTTTTTTGCGGTTAAAAATGTACCTTAGTACCTATAAAATTTTATTTCAAAAGATTATGGGTGTGAAAAAATCTCTGAGTACTCAATTTTTGAATTCGAGCGCAACCCCTCTTGATTCATGTCGTGACTTTCTACTAACTTTAAACGCGTTTATCTCAAAACTACATTTTTCAAGTCGACCGGACTCATAACTCAAAACAAATTTCAACCGATTCATTTGAAATTTTAACCCTGTATCATATATATAGATATAGATACATAAATATAAAATTTTAGAACAATTAATTTTTCTCGATCGTACATTCGTTGTCGTCATCACGCGTTTGTGTATATATATATATATATACCTTTAGGTACCTTGTGCAGCTATAAAAGTGTGAAACCCCTATGCATGATTGAGCCTATTATTGTCGATGTGTTTTTTTAAATCTTTTTTCCATTTTTTTTTTCTCTGATTTCGGTATTTCGTTAAAAATGTTAATTATCATGAAATTGCGCCCCGAGTAAGTGAAACGGGATATTTCAACGGATACCCATGAGTGTGGTGTGTGTGTAAGAGAGAGACAGAGAGAGAGAGACAGAGAAAGAGAGAGAGAGAGATCTTATGTTCAGTTTTCTCTCGCCGTATTATTCTCTATATCTCTCTCGCACCCTCTGTTTTTTTTTTTGTTTCTCTTTGTTCCTACGCGATCGAAGTTATATTGCGAAGTGGCGGGCGATGCGTGAGTCGTCGCGACCTTAATCGCGACGCTGAGAATCCGACGCCCCTTAATTATCTTTGATTGTCCGCCCGCGGAAAAACGCCATAGAGAGAAGACGATCGGACGCAGATGTCACAAAACCACAATGCACGGCTTTTCTGCCCGATCATCTTGCTATCCGCCGCCTTGGAGCATTATGGGGGCTTGCTAAATCCGCGAGGAAATTTTATTTCCTCGCATTATTATAATAATTATTATTATTTGTTTATATGTATATATTTATGTATATATATAAACGTTTGAAATTTTTTTTTCACCCCGTGAAGCAAGTCCAAAGCGAGTAATGAAAACGAACGAAAAAAGAAAGAAAGACAGAAAAAAACATACAAAAAAACAAGATATTGTTAAGTTGTGCCCGGAGAGAGGAAAAACGTTGCGCCGCGACGACGACGTGCCTCGTTCTTCTCGTCTGGTCGTAAAACCCGGAAGTCACGTGGGACTAGCGCGCCACTTGTGTAGTACACAGAACGGCCACCGGAACGAATTTCCATTTTCCGCTGGGAATTCGCGCAAGATACCGCGTTACTGTCGTTACTGTCGCGCACACTGTAGCCACGAGCAATGTTTATGGTCGTATACCACAAAAATGTCTTTTTTTTTTAGCTTCGCTCTTATTTTCACTGTAATCTGATTATTTTGATATAGTCTGAGTATTACGTACTCTTTTTGTATTTATGTATGTATGGCGGCATTTTTTTTAAATCGCGTTTGGTATTAAAAAAATCCCTGGTCA
>CAWVQM010000065.1:0-12500 GCA_963932345.1 Ophion ventricosus | reverse complement strand
GTACACGGCTTTCTTACCCGCGTTACTATGTATATATATATATATACATATAGTCGGATGTATGTACCAGAAACGCCGTCGTGCCTCTCTTCTCTCTCTCTCTCTCTCTCTCTCTCTTTCTCTCCCTCTCTCTCTCTCACACACACATACACACATGCAGTTTCTCTTTCTCTTTGCACGTTATTACTTACGTGCGAGCATTGAAGAGGCAACGTTGCTCTGTACTATCCAATGTGTCCGAGCATTATACACCTTTTCTCCTTCTCATATATATATATATATATATACAAAGATCCGTGGCGGTAAGTTTGAGAGTTCTCTCGCCGGAAAGGCCTCTTAATAGTGTGTTTACCGATAATGACCACCGCGGGAAAGCACCGACGGTGGCATATAAGTTCGATAATTTATGAGCCTTGCCACTACTCGCCCTTCGCTATTACGAGCCTTCCCCCTATACACACACGTGAAATATATACATATATATATATGTTATATATATGTGTGGATGATTTTAAAGAAATTCGGATATATATTTATATATCCGTGTGTCTGTGTGTAACGTCGAATCGCTGCATGACGAAGAAGGAAGTGAAAAGTATGGTAAAAAAAAAATGTAAAAACCATATAAGGTGCCGCCAATATGTATTTGAACGGTGCGAAAGTTGCGTGAACCGCGCACGAACTATCCGGACTTTGTCTCTCGAGCCAAGTAAAAAACCGGAAGTATTCCCGCGCGTCGGAGATGCGGACAAAGACGCATACGCGTGTATTATCCTACCACGACCCCTTCTCAATAGGGGAGGGGGGTGAGGGCGTAGTAAGAGTTTACACGGGACTTTTTTTCATGCCCATGCGCAAAAACATTCGGCATGGACGTTTATATATATATTGTATGTAGTATATTATTAACGCGAGTGTGTGTGTGTGTGTGTGTGCACGTATCTATCGTTGCGCATTTTGGCCGAAGAGAAAGAAGACCGAGTGCGCTACATTTGTCTTTGGAAAACAGCCGCAACAGCCAGCACGCTGCAAGAAGCCGGAGAACACTCGCGTGTATGTATGTACGTATATATACACATATATACACGTATGTACGTATGTGTGCATGTTGTATCGAAAAATAGGGGCGAAGGTGTATACCGAGAGGCAGCTGGCACCACCCCCGGATGTGTCGTCCGCGTGTTCTCCGTTCAGCCGGCCACGGTGACGCAGGATACGTGCCGAACGACTCACCGATAATTATTTATCTCGGCGCTAATTAACTCGGCTCCATCGCGTCCCGTGCGCGAGCCTCTTTTTATCCTTCATCTGTTTTTTCTCACTCCCTCTTAACCTTTCTACATGTGTGCATATATATATATATAAATATATACGTATATATGATAATGGATTCAAAATGTCCTTTTTAGCTTAGATTTCTAAGATAAAATATACCCGTACACGTATTTTAATATATATATATATATATACGCATATTGATTCAACACCCACACATCGAATTCCGCCGGCCTCGACCATCCTCCATTTATAAGGTTCACGGTGGATTAGAGTGCGTTCACACGTTCTCTTTATTTCGTCATAGATCTAGCTGACTCTCTTGATGGGCATAGCTAGTAAAAGAACTGCCACGAGCTATATATATATATATACACATCGGCTGTTAACAAAAGGATGTAACCCTCATCACTTGAGTTGAATCGCGCGACTTTCATTTGATTATTTTCTGAGAGTTGATGTATAGATATTTGTAGATAGGTAGTGTATGCTTACAGATGAATATATATATATATATATATATATATATATATATATATATATATATATATATATATATATATGTGTGTGTGTGTGTGTGCGTGTGTATGTTGAGATCCATAGATAGATATATGAATGTACATTTATAGGTAGCTACGTCAGGTGTACCTTGAAGGTGTTTTTATTTCTCTTGTATAATTTCACTACGAAGACCCACTCGAGTTCGAAGTGTCCAATGTTCCAAATGTAATCTGTGTACACTCCTGGTGGTTCTCTCTCTCTCTCTCTCTCTCTCTCTCGTGGCCCCGTCGTGGGATGTGTATATATATATATATATGAGTGCCTGACGTATGTAGAAGAAGCACCGCGTAAATCTCAACGGTATCACTTGTGAAAGACGAGGGCCCTGCGAGGTGAGGATTCGACGCTATCGCGCCTCGGGTTACAGGTGAAAAAAAAACCCTCGACACGTCTCTTCTCGTCTTTTTTGCTCTCTAGCTCTTTTTTATTTTCGGTCTCATTTTCTTTTCTTCCCTCTCTCTCTCTCTCTCTCTCTCTCTCTCTCTCTCTCTCTATCTCTCTCTCTTTCTCTTTGTCAAGTTTTGTTAAGTTTATTAAGTTCATCTTAGGTTTATCATTCCATTTTAGTTTAAATCAACATTTCATTTTTGTTTTTGTATTTAAATTTGTTGCTTGTTTTCTTTTTATATTTTATATTCTATCTCATCGCGTATTATATTGTTTATGTTTTTTTATGTCGAATCTTTATATTCTTGAAGCTCTGTTTATTATTTTGTTTATTCTTGTACCCTTACGTTTTCCTGAGAATTCATTGGGCCATAATGAACATTATCAAACAATCGATGAATCTCTCTCGCTCTCGCTCTTGGCACTTGAAAAATTGTCATTGGCCTCTCCCATAACCATTTTCAAAACAAATTTTTATCGGTTTGTTCAAATTTATTGCAAAGTCGTAAATTGAAAAAAAAAAAGAAAAGCATCCCTTCGGTATACATATATGCACCTTGCAATTAAATATATATATATATGAAGCACGATACAGAATAAATAAATGTGAACAAATATATTTATAACGCGTCGAAAATTTGGCCGTCGCGGCATTTAAATGAAATAATCGTTATTGCGATACGAGCCACGTGTTACGAAGCCGCGGTCGCAAAAAGTTTAACACACTTTCGCGAATAAATATTTCCCTTACGTGTCGTACCCGGTGGAGAGAGGAATGCCGACATGGTTCATACCGGAGGGACGATAACGCGAGCGTCTCGTTTCACCGTTTTGTTACACTCTCGTAAATTTGTCAGTTCCCTTGGCCCATCTTGTGCTTTTACGCACACACACGCACACACACACACACAGACGTACTCGTACATACACTACCGGCTAAAAGTACTTTAGCACTTTTCGAATTTCCCATAGGGACGAAAAGTTACGGATGGCGTGGCATGGTTGAGAATTGGAAAGAAAAACAAGTCCATAACGCGTTTTCTTTGCTGATTTCTTTTTCACAAGTCTATTCGGCTTTTATTGATGTGCCGTTTTCGAAAAGACGCTCTTTAACTCGAGAAGTATGAGGCTTGAAATGAAATATCCAGAAAAAATAAGTTCAAGCAAGAAAATTCAACAAATTCGAATTTGAGAAAAAGAACGTATTTTCTTTTCACGATGGCTGCTCGCCGAAAAATCGCGGAGAGTTTCATTAAACTTTTTGCCGGTATTGTACATGCATATCACACGTATTCATATATATATATATATATATATTATTTTTTAATTTTTTCTTCACAGGTAGAAACACACCCAGCTCGAACATTTCTCGTCGCGGACACACTCTCAGCGTTCTCGCAAATTATCCCCATTCAATTTGTACGTTGCTTTCTTATCGCGTCGCGCACCGCTCGCTACCGCGTCGCTTTGTCCGTGCCGTGCGTATGCACGTGTCTTAAAAACCCTGCGGTTTAAAAAATAAAAGACTCATATGTCAGCAAAAGCGAGAGAGAGAGAGAGCGAGAGAGAGAGAGTCGAGGGAATTGAGAATGAGAAAGCGTACAATGAAGCAAGCGATGAAAAAAATGGAGAGATGAGAAAAGTTAAGAGAGACAGAGAGAGAGAGAGAGAGAGAGAGAGAGAGAGAGAGAGAGAGAGAGAGAGAGAGAGACCGGTAACACCGCTTTTCGGGTTCCTCTTGGGTTACAGGATAGTATAATAAATAATGAGTAACGTCTCAATGTGGCGCGGTAAGGATGGAATGAACAGAAGGAGAAAAAAAAACGAAATTAAGTACTTGTCGTGAGAAGTGCACTATCTTATCAGAGGCTCTGGCCTCGCAGTTTCTCGAAAAGGAAAATTGAGTCATTCGTTATGTGTGTTAGATTTTCTACATGTAATAGATATTTCAATTAGAAAATAAGTGAGTGGAACATGTCTTTCATTGAATTGTTGTTTATTTTTTTATTAATTTGTTTATTAAGTAGTCTCTTAAATATGAATAATAAATTTAATGAGTAAATGCCTCGAGTTTAATAATAATTTCAGTACTAATTTAATTCAGTAAATTAAATTAACTAATGAAATTAATTATTCGATAAAAACAATAACATTTTCTTAATTTATTAAATTATTTTTATTCCTTTACATTTATTAAATTTCTTTTCGCTATTCTTGTCCTGCTGGTCTTTAGGATATTTTACATTTTCATATTATTTTATTAAATTAACATTATTTTTATTTAAATTCGATCAAAGTAATAAGAGCATTCTCTACTCCAATTATCATCTAATCGAAAAATCTTCTGGCCTTTGAAGACGTTCGTTTGTCGTTCTTTTTTTTTTTTTTCTCCTTTCATTTCATAATTTTATATAGTGCCACATCTAATAATGATTAATTTTCAATTCTTCTCGGTCCACCCACGTGGGCATATATCGCTCGTAACTTTCTCGTACGAAAAAAAAAACGAAATAAAAAGATAGTGAATGAGTGGGGAAGAGGGTGAAGAAATCTTTTCTCACGACTGTAAGGTCCACGGTCTGTCTCCCGCAAGGTACTTCACTGCCTCTCGCTTTTTCTCTCGCGGGGTCATTAACAGCCCGATGTAGGTATATAGAAAAGCCACCGTAGTCGGACGAGGACAGTGACTATAATACACTCGGTGCCGAAGAGAAGAGACTGAGAGAGAGAGAGAGAGAGAGAGAGAGAGAGAAAGTGTAAAGCGTGACGAAAAGCGGCACGACCAACGAGTGCCCTCCCGACAAACCCAAACGTGCACCCTTCACCCTCCTGTCTGATCCCACAATCCACGATATTTCAAGTGTACATGCACGAAATTATGTGTGTGTGTCTGCAATAACGCATCGCGAGGCGGAGAAATGTCCGTCGAGTGGCTTCCTTTATCTTTCTCTCTCGATCTCTCTCTCTCTCTCTCTCTCTCTCTCTCTCTCTTTTTCTCTCTCTCTCTCTCCCTCTCTCTCTCTCTTTGTATATAATTGCAGAAATAATAATTATCTTCGAAAAAATAATATTGCTAACTATTTGAAAGAATTTTTGCTAATTATGCATAAGTGGGACACCACTCCAATTTCGATGTTAAAAATTTATGTTTAGCATAAACTGCTTTAATTGGTCACCACTAATGATATTTCATAACTTATGGAATTCATTAATTCCATAAGTTATGAGGTTTTGGAGATTTTTACATCTGGATGTCTGTGTGGTCCTATATATGCAGCTTTGAAAAGAATATTTCTGAAAATTTCAACAACAAACAAAAAAAAACTCAATTGACACGCTTCCTCAGCAGCCTGCCAAGCAACTCTGCTCATCATTGAATTTTTTTTTCTTTCATATATTTGCATCCGCTATCCATAAAATTGCACGTACTGTGTACCTGATTCGGAACGCGATTTCTCTCTCTTTCTCTATCTTTCTTTCTCCGTGTTTCTCGTTTGTCCGGACCTCGGGCGCGGAAACGGCACAAGCACCGGTAAATACACCTAATCACTTCTCGATTCTCTCGAACCCTGGCCACGACCCGCGGCAACTCGAGAGAACTTGTATTTCCCCGTTGCCCTCTCATTCGGGCTACGATAGACGGGAATTCACGCAGGATCCTGATGCACCGTGATCAACCACGAACAAATAGCAATAAATAACTATATATATTTGAGGAGCGATAGACGAGGGGAAAAGAGGAAGGAAGAAAAGTAGAAAGAGAGAGAGAGAGAGAGAGAGAGAGAGAGAGAGAGAAAGGAAACTGTACTCAAAATCGTCAAGCACAATATCGAAGCAAAGAAAAGTATTTGAAAAGAAGAAAAGTTGAGAAAAACAAAGGAAAACACTCGATTGAAAATGACAGTACACCATTGTAATTTTATTCCGCACGCAAGCTACAGAATTTTTCTATAAACAATTATACGATGAAAAGACAAAGACCAAAAATAGAAAAAAAATAGATCGGAAATCTTGACAGTTAACAAGCAGCGCAAGGGTTCAACGGTGAGACAAGGGAGTGTTGTTGGGACTACTGGGGACGGCGAGGGTTAGCCGGGCGCTGATGGGGGAAGAGCCAAAGGGCGATGTAGGGAAAGGACTTTTAATTTGATAAATGGGATACAAAAAATGTAAAACGTACGTAAGAAAGGGGCGAAGAAAGTATGGGAAGGTGAGAAGGGAAATGGAGGTCTCGTATCCTTTTTTTTCTTGCAAAATGGCGAAGAGATTGGAAAACATGTTGACAAATTACGAAGAGATTTTTTTTAAATCTTGCGGATATTTTCTACAATGGTAGATTTAAAAAAAATGGTGAGACAATTTCGAAAAGTTGCATCGATATTTTGTAAATTCTGGAGAAGGATCTCTTAGATTTGAAAAGATCTTGAGAAAAATGTCGTCGAGGATTAGAAAAATGTTCAACAATTTCTTCGACATTCAATTAAATATCAGAAGAAAAAAAAATTCCGAGAATGTGAAAACTTGTTTGGATTTGTTTGTGACAAAATCACGAATATAAAGGACATATTCGTGATTCTTTTCAATGAAAAGGAAAAAAGAATGAAAAAAACTCTTCGATATTTCCTAAGAAAAAGGAAAATCGTTTCGAGTTGCGTTCAAGGAGTAAAAAAAAAGAAGTAAAAAAATCACATCGGATTATTCGGTGAAAAGAGAGGGGCAAAAAGAAAAAGGTGAAATCTCTTCGAAACGTTCCAAGTCGATTGGCATCCTGATCACTCGTTGTCCTGACGATTTTCCTCGTTGCCCTCGCGATCGCTGCTACCGGAAGTTCGACTGCGGCTGCGACTTCGACTTCCGACGCTTCCTCTTCTCGCTCCTCCTCCTCCCCCGCGGCTCTGACTTCGTCGTCCTCTTTCCTCGTTCTGTTCGTAAGCGTAGCCACTTCCGGTCTCGTCGCGATGCCTAAGACCGGTCTCGATCGGTTCCTTAGCGAGGATGTTAATGTCCTCGTTGGAGGGACGACGACTAGTCGGGCACGACTTTCCCCTCCGGCCGCCACGTCGTCGTCGACCACCGCCGCCGCGACGTTTCCCGCTGCTGCGCCGAGATCGGCGACGTCCGCCACCGCCGCAGCCAGCACCACCGCTCTTGCGGCTCTTGGCCCGGCGACGAGATCGCCGACCGCCCCCACCACCGCACCCCTTCCCGCTTGAACGACCCTTGCGACCTCTGCGACGTTTGCGACCTCCTCCACCGCCACCGCGACCTCGCCGCCGACCTCGTCGCCGGGGCTTGCAACCACCGCCTCCACCCTTTCGACCGGAAGCCCGAGCGCGACGACGCTTCCGCTTCATACCGCCGCCCTTGCAACCACAACCGCCACGCTCCATCGGACCGCCCTTCTCTAAGCCTGGAGAAGAATTCAACGCTTCCGGATCGGTGTTCAAACTGTAGTGGCCGTGGACCTCCTTGAGGATTCCGTAGTCCAGGCCGCGCTTGAGCGCCGTGCACAACTGAAAGAATAGAGCGAAGAATAGAGTGAAGTCGGAGTTTTCTTTTTGTCGTGTCTCCTTTTCTTTTACTTTTTACAGTTCTACGCAGTTTTGAAGTTTGCGTCGGTGGAATGCTGGCCCTTTTTTTTTTACAAGCTTTTATTTAACTTCACTTGTTGTGAGATGCAAAACTGAAAATCGATATTTCATCCACTTCACGACTACTTGGAGCTCTGAAATGTTGCAAACATGCATCTAAGAGGTGACAATGCATGATTCAACTTGAAAAAAAAAAATAACATTAACGACTTTCTGCGAGATGCAAAACTGAAAATCGACATTTCATCCACTTCACGACTACTCAGAGCTCTGAAATTTTGCAAACATGCATCTAAGAGGTGACAATGCATGATTCGACTATAAAAAAAATAAATAAATAAAAATAACGACTTTCTGTGAGATGCAAGATGGAAAATCGATATTTCATCCACTTCACGACTACTCAGAGCTCTGAAATTTTGCAAACATGCATCTAAGAGGTGACACTGATTCGACTTTAAAAAAGTAAAGACTAAAACAGTATAAAATAATTTATATGTAATTTTTTTTTAAACAAGCTTTTATTTAATGTACTGAAAAGTAGAAAATATTTTTTTCTTAACAAATCACCTATATGTGACTATAAATAAAAGCTTGGGACGCTCAAAATTTATACACAATCTTTAATTAAACATTTTAAATGTTGAGCGCCCCAAGTTTTTATTTATAGTCTGATATAGGTGACTCGGTAAGAGAAAATATTTTCTACTTTTCCGTACATTAAATAAAAGCTTGTTTTTAAAAAAAAAATTTTTTTACATATAATTTCCATTTGGCATTGAACAATTTTTTTATCAGTATCCAGAACCATTTTTTTCGCAAATTGAGGTGGTAAATCTCTGACACGTTCACGTAAAAACATTTAAGTAATCTTCACAACAAAAAGCGCTCAAAAAATATGAGGCATTGAAAAGAATTAATGTCACATTAAAACAAAAGAAAATCCTAATGCTAAAGTTTGAATCGTTGGAGTGTAATGATTGTTTTTTTTTCAGTCCCTAACGTGTTTTTTGTTTCGTGGATATAGGCTACGAGTATTGTTTTTTATTCCACCGTTGCAAACTTCAACTCGATGAAACATACGAGGTAATAAAAATCATACACAATATTAGATATTATCAATATCATGATAATAATCCACAATACATATGTCATGGTAATAATGATAATAATTATCATTCTTATTATTATTGGTATAATAGATATAATAATAATAATCATCATCATTATTATTCCTATATATAATTTATTAATATTATCATAATATACATCAATAGTCTCAAAAAATAAAAACAATTTCATGACAGTTCTCTTTAGCACCCATTAAAGAAATTCGATTCCCATTCGTTTAACACACAACATTTCATGTTTTTTTCTCTCCGGCTGTGTTCTTTTTTAGCCGCAGAGTTTGTTGAGATTAAAAATATTCATGTGGTTCATAAACAATCAAGTTTTCTCAAATGATTAACCGCGAACTCAAAAATAACGCGTTTTTCCCTTTTTTTTTTTCTATTTTGCCAAAAACTGCCAAACTAGCAGCTCATTATTCTTTAACATTAAAAAAAAACTTGATTCCAATTATCCGAATTGTTATTGATGTTAGTTAACAGTAAGTTAATTTAACATAATTCATCTGTTCATTATTGAAATTGAATTGAGTATTGTCTATTATTTGATTAAATTTAACCTTGTTTATTAATCGTTTAGAAAATGGATTTCAATGAAATTGGATAGTTTATTTTTTATTTATTTTTTTGTTAATTTTCATTATACTCACTTTTCGTTGTATGCTCGCATTGTTTACGGTATGCGGTGTTGCATTGTACTCGGACGAGATGTAATTCAAAATTTCCCTCGGCGTCGAGCCCTGAACCTCGCGCAAATTTCTTATGGCCGACACCACGAGGGCCGTCATTTTCGGCTGATTCTTCACCATTTTCTTAGCCGCGCCTTAGCGTGTCGACGTTTAGAAAAATTTATAACGACGACGACGACGACACGTTCAGTGATGACAATAATAATACAAAGGCGAGCGACGATGACGTTTTGTCGTTTGCTTCATGGAAACGAAGTTGACGAGTACGAGCATTAAAAAAAAAAAACCGAAGAACCATCAAATTGCCAAATTTCCGTACGATCTCCAATCGCGTTTCTTTGTTGAAAAAAAATATATTAAAAAAAAACACAAGGTAAAAAAATTAAGAATTGCAGACTCGCAAGAATTTTTACGTACGAAAATTTGTAAAGAAAAAAAGGGTATCAAAAAAAAATTCTCGTTTGTCGAAAGAATGGCCGAAAGTTTCGTATAATTTTTCCTTCGTCCGTTTCTCTTCTCTTTTTGGTTTTTCTTCTTTTGATTTTCACGCGCATGAAGAAACTCCGCTCGGCGGCCCCCAAGACGAGAAAAAACGAGCCCTTTTTTTTCTCGCTCTCCCTCTCTGTCTCCGCTTCAACGTATCGTCCCTCTCGTAATGAGTGAGCTCATCTTGTCGCGCGAGTCGTCGTTGCACTCCTACCAATTTCTCTTTCTCCTTGTTTGGGCTTGATTTTTTTTTTTTCCTTCACGGTCTTTTTCCTCGGAGTTGACTTTTTTTTTGTTTCTTTATTTACAAAAATAAAAACGAAAGGTGTCTTCTCACTTTTTGGAGAAAAGTACGGAGAGAGAATGAATCCGAAAAAGGGGCGGAACAAGGGAGGAAAAAAAAAGAAGTGAAAGGTAAAGGGGATGCGTGCCGATGGCGATCCCGAGATAACTGAGGTTGAGGCGCGCCGCCCTTCTCGTTGACGATCGTCGCTTGCTCGTCGTCAGGATCAACGAGGTTGCCTCGCGATATAACAACGGACTTTTTTGTTTTTTTTTTTTCGTTCGGGTGATGTCTTCTCTTCAATGAAAATTGCCAGCGCTCGATTATTCCTGTCCCCCCCCCCCCTCTCTCTCTCTCTCTCTCGCTCATCCCTCCCTCTCTTTGGTCGTTTTTGTCTCTCTCGTTCCATTCTAGTGAAAAAAAAAATGTATCTGCTTTCTCGTTTCTTCTATTTTTTTCTTTTCCCTCCCCCTCCTCTCTCTTCTCCTCATTGTATTTCTCTGCTGGGCTTTTTTCTATATAAAAAATATATATATATACTTTTTAACTTTACATAGTTTATTTCTTTTTCCTTCGAGTCGTTTTTTTTCCCTCCTCCCCTCTCTCTCTCTCTCCCTCTGTGCTCTCAGCCACCCGCACAAACTACTCGACCTGTGTCACATGTACTTATAAATAGTTCATGAACGTAATGCGATCTCGCAAACACTCCCTCCCCCCTCTATCCACACACACACACACACACACACAAATTGGGATGACACACATTGAGAAACTTTCGTGTACCTTTCAAATGCCAATTCGGAGCCCAACCACGAAAGATTTACGAAGGCTTGTGTATACCCCAACACACGTTTCATCATCGTCCAAAACGTACACACATACACAAATACAGGGGCGAGTGAGAAACTCAAAGAGACACGTCGCCATACAGCAATCGGAGCGAGCGAGCGACAGACGCGAACGCGGAACGGTATTTGCGGAAGGTGCATATATATATATATATATACACACATATGTGTGTGTTCTCGCGAATGAAATTGAAACACGCGCGCACGATGCCCGCGGTTACGCTACTCCAAACAAACACACACACGGCCAATTAATAGACTCCTAGGAAGAGGGAAAATATAGTGGAGGGTTAGAACACGAGGAGGGTCAGCTCGCGAAGAGTTCTCGTAGTTTCTCCTTTAGACCAATCTGAAACATTGATTAATTGATTTTTTCGACAGAAATCATATTTATTTACTTTTCCACACATTTAGCAAGTGTTCTTTTTATGCAAGATACGAAAAACTTTGATTTTGGGCGAACGTTAAGAAAATACCGAAAAATATCAGGCGCCATTTTTTTTTTAATTGACCTGTAGGGCCTCGCTCTTCGCAAGATTGTTTTTATTCATTATATACTAACATTTTCTGCCGTGACCCGGACGAAAAAAAAAAAGAATTTTAGATCGAATGTATCATCTGGCTGTTCCGAAGATGATTAACGAAGCTGAGGGTCTTCAAAATTGTCTTACCCGTATACATATATATAAATTTTAAATAAATATATACACTATCGGCGAAAAATTTCCGCACAAAAATTCAAAAAAGTTAAAAAATTCAAAAAACCAATACTTCCACGCAGTTTCCTCGTACCCTCGGCAAATGCGGTAAAGTGTAGCTTAAAACGCCTGTGGACGCAATAGAACGTTAGGTTAGATTAGCGAAGTGCGGCGTAGGGGGAAGTGGGTGATAGGAAAGGGTTCTATTAGGAAGGGTAATACGTAAAAAAAAAAACCGTAAACGTGTATTGAGACTCAGGAAATAAAATATTAGAACTTAAATATATATATATAAGTAGTCATATAGTTCATGAACTCGTGAAATTAGAATAACCGTGTGCATATCAAATCGCAATTTCCAGTGGTCAGTTGAGAAGGTCAGGGACGGCACTTCTCTCTCTCTCTCTCTCTCTCTCTCTCTCTCTCTCTCTCTCTCTCTCTCTCTCTCTCTCTCTCTCTGTCCCTCTCTCTCTCTCTCTCTCTCTCCCTCCCTTTTTCTCTTCTGCTCTCTGCCTTTGGAGGAACGATGCCATGGCAAACGTAAATCAGTCCGTA
>CAWVQM010000064.1:0-64909 GCA_963932345.1 Ophion ventricosus | reverse complement strand
AAATTCTGAGTCGATTGATATAAGTGTGTATGAGTCTCAGATCAACCCCTGAATTATTATTAATTTTTAAAGTCGGGCCAATCAGGTACGCCGGGTCATCGGGGGCACTTGATTGGCCCGGCTTTAAAAATTAATAATAATTCAGGGGTTGATCTGAGACCCATACATACTTATATCAATCGACTCAGAATTTAACCCCTAACCCCCTCATTCCAGGAACTACATTCGGTTCTGGGACACCCTGTATAAAGAGCATATAAATATGTATGCAGAAACGTGGTTTTGAGAACATTTGACTTTCAGGACCTAGGAGTATTACTCAATATTATATAAATCCCAATGGGTTCAAAATAACATTTGGTAAGATGTTATTTTTAGATAAATTTATTATATTTATTATATTATATATTATATTATATTAATATGTATTATATAATTTATAAATTTATTATATTATATATATATTTATGTTATTTTTAGATAATATATTTAGTTAATGGTCGTTTTAAAGAACGTCCTATCAGCGAGTTTGATGAGTCGATGGAAAAAAAACTTCAGGTCTGTCCTTAATACAGCCAGAGTGCTGCTAGCTAACAATACACAGCGGGCTCAAAATGATTCTCTCAAAAGTCATTTTGAGCCCGTTATATCTGAGTATTGTTGGCCATCAGCATATACACACGTGTATGTGTGTATGTCCTTCTCTTTCTCTCTCTCTCTCTCTCTCTAACCCTCTCTCTTTTTCTTTCCCCCTCTATCTTATTTGCCCTTCCAGGATGTTCTACAGTCACCGTGTGCTCTCCCACTCATTCGCTATGACACCGTATACGCTCGTAGAATCGACCCCTACCTTAGTTTCTCTCTCTCTCTCTCTCTCTCTCTCTCTCTCCCCCTCCTCCCCCTCTCTTTCTCTCTCACCCTCTACCCATCTCCTCGGGATAATTCCAGAGCCACGATGTGCTCTGCCCCTCATTTGCCATGGCTGGTAACGTCCGTCCCCACCCTGATGCAACTTTCATCCCTCGAGCGCGGCTCGTTCCCACCGCGCCGCGAAACTCACCATTTGGCTGTTTTTTTTCAACCCCTCTGTGCGCCGAGAGAAGTGGGATAGCGCGTAAAGTAGCGTCGCCTCGAACGTACCATGCTTGGCCCTCTCGAAACTCTTCCCACTTGGAGCCCACACACACACACCCACACACTCGCCACCCCGAGGCTCCTGTGACGGCCGTCACTTGCACCCCTCGGAAAAACAACCCCGCATTTCGCGGGGCAATCCCCACTTGGTTGCTCTCGCCAACTTTCCCCCGTCGAGTTCCGTCAGTCGCCTCGTACTTCCTCCACTTTCGACACCCTCGTGTGCTACCCCCGTCAGCGGAAACCCCACCGCCGCTGTTCCACCTTCTCTCCTATTGACGTTCCAGGCGAACGTTCTGCACCCCGCTCTATCCACGAAATTGGAGGTGAAATCCCTTTTCCTATTTCTCCCGCTCCCTCCCTGGTTTTTTCCTTGTCTCTCTTGCTACCCCTTGGTCCTCTCACCAAACACGCCTTGTCGGAGTCACACACTGCTGTGACGTCACAACAACGCGGCGGAGAGACCCGTTGCGTCAGAAATACGTGATGCGCAGGCGCACGAAACTTCTCCAAATCTCCCCTCATCTTTGTTTTTCCTTCTGTCCCTTTCTCACACCGATATCTCTCATTCTTATACCGTTTCTGTCTCTCTCCCTCTCTCTCTCTCTCTCTTCCTCTCTTTCTCCTCTTTTACCCGTCCTTTCTTCCTGACTATATCGCTCTTTCTCTCTGTTTGTCTCCTTTCGTTTCCTTCCTCTTTGTTTCGTGCCTCCTTTCTTTCCCTCTCTCCTCCTATTACCTTCTTCCTGTCCCTCTTTCCATCTCTTTCCGTCGCTGTTTATTTTCTCCTAACCTCGATTCCTGCTCCTTCCTCTTTCACCTTTCTTACTCCTTCTCTTCTCCTCTTTCTTTCTTCTATCTCTCTCTTTTTGTCCTGCTCCTGTCTCCCTCGCTCTCCTGTCTCCTCCTCCTTTCTCCATCCTTCTCCCACTTTCTCTCTACTTCCCTCTCCTCCTGCTTCTCTCTGGGCCACGCTCTTTGTCTTTTCGATCATTGCAAAAATGCATGTGCTCGTTGTCATTGCTTCGTTCGTTCACTGTCAATCGCGTGGACAATGTTAGGTACACAATTGTTTTTTTTTTTATCGTATCTATGAAGATTTATGTATGTATCTATTCGAAAAGATAATTGTCGCGAATCGATTGCGCTCTTGTTTATAGCAACTCTTACTTATCGTCACATTTGGCGAATCGTAAGTAGTCAGTGTATCTGCATGGTCAGACACTCTCGACCTGTCGATCTACGTGGATAGCGTGCTTTGCTACAGTCGGTTAAAGTACTCCCGGTGTACGTCGCTCACTTACCGTCGGTACTCTTGCTTTTACATCGTCACCCAAGACCGAACAGGGATCACCATATCGTCGGTTGGTCGTAGCAGGCGATGCTAGATCACATCAATACCCGTGCAGAAATTTCTTAGAGTTAACGAAGTGGATCCCGATCGGGATATGATACGGATTCCCTAGAAAGGGTATTCTCATCGGAATCCAGATGGCGCCCACTACGTAACACAAGGCGGCGAGGTGTTGGCAAGAATTTTAAATACGTATTCTAAATACGTATTAAATTCATTTTTCTTAGCAAATTAAATACATATTTTCTTAGTTCAAACAATCTTTATTTAATTATCATTACTTAGAATAAATAACCTATATCACTTTTCTCCAGGAAATATAAGTCTTATATATTGTTTTTTTTTTTGAAGTCTAGGAGAGAGAGCCTTTGGGAATTCCCCCTGTTGGGAAAGATCGGCCGGCAGCGACGCAGGTATACGCATTTTTCTCAAAATACTATTTTTGAAGTCGGTGGACACGATTTTTCAAAAAATAATGCACTGTTCTTATTGAAATTTTGCACACTTCTTCAGAATAGCATTGACTAGTGATTGAACGAAGGTTTTTTTTCGATCACAACTAATTTTACAAGGCAATACGTAGTGTAAATTGTACCAAAAATTGAACTATTTTGCATAGAAGTCTGCCAAAAATTCAAATTTCAATTTTTTTTTAATGCTTCGTTCAATCACGAGCTATACTTATCTACTAACAGAAAAAATTTGTTTTTTTAATTTCAGATAAAGCTATCATGAGTTGTCCTGATCACCACGAGGACACTTTTTTTGAAGGGTCTCCGGAAACCAGGTCCCACCGCCTGAATGTCCCAAATTTTTGGATTAAATATTTTTTAAATATTGTTGAAATGTTGCTCTTTTATGTGCTTAACATTTTGAATAAAATAATTTATATGTTATATTTGAAAAAATAAATAAAATATGCTTTTTTTGGCTTCAAAACCCTCGTAATCCCTTAATATTTCTGGATTAGGATCCTGGCTGGAATCCGATTTGCGAGCATTACATTTCTCTTCCGGATCCAATCCGATATCCGACTGGAGCCCGATTGAGAAGCCGGGATCCTTGTCTGAATCGGGCTGTATCCACTACAATATTTCTGAACGTTACTCACAGGGTAACATTGCTCGCAGACAAAAGCTCTTCTACCATATCTTGAATCTCTTTTTTCGAGCAGATCTCTTTGCTTTCATGTCCCTCGATAAAACAGTTTAAACAGAGATAAGTGAATTCTGTGCCAACATTAGCTCACAGCTTTCTCATTCACAAATTGACAAATTATTTTATCGTAAAATTTCTCGTATTCGAAAAAACACCATTCACAAATTTAATTTCCAGCAAAAAATGGTATCTAAGATAAATTGCGATCAATCGGTCCATCAACAGAACGCCGAATTTCCATTCACCATCCACGAACACATTTCGTAAATTAATGATACTCACACAATTGGATAGTAAATCGTTTTATTAATCGAAATACATCACGTGGCACGTGTTAGCCATTGTTCGATTGACATTTGCCCGAAACATCGATACGCTTCGTTCGTATAGAAGGCACTTAAATGCGATGCTTGTGGCTCGCGATAATAAAACAAAAAAAAACTGTTTTCTTTCTCTTCTCCAAGATCTCTCTCTCTCGGTATGAGGGGACTATCATTAACAAATTAGAAGAAAACGGAGAAGGTAAAAACGACGAGAAACGCAATTGATTTTCAACTCGAAATGGAGTATTGGCAGCTAATTCAAGGACACGATTAATCACGGCGAGCGTTTTGCAACAATACAAATTCAAGTACTGCCGTTTATTTTAGGTATCCGGTATATCGCTGTTTCCCGTATAAAAAAATGACCCCCATTATATATAAATATATATATATACACATACCCAAGCAAGTCCTTGCATATACATATAAATATTAGGGCTACCAGAAAGTTCCGTCTTTGTTTTTTAACCCTTCATGGTCAAACTTTCAAATTCAATCACGGTGGTCAGACTAAGTCGATTCTACCCAGTGAGTTTTCAAAAACCGTATTGTGAGCAAACTATCCGTCCGAAGTGGTTCAGAAAAATTGCGGAACATGCTCTGAACTTTCTAGATGATATACGAAAAATGTATTTATGAGAAATAAAATGGCGACATGTTAAAAAAAAATTTATAAAGAGGTGAAAACGCAAAAAAGACACTTCTTCACTAAAAAAATCATAGTTCCGTGAATTTTCAACATTTTCACCTAAAATTTGGACGTGATACTCCTCAGATATGCTACTTGTGGGAAAAAATAGTAGCATAGTGCTCTTTCCAAAAAAGGTATTTATTCCCACATCCGAAGAGGGTCGATTTTATGGTTTGAGGATACTTCAAACTCCAGGTAAGATGTTGAATAGAGTCCCATTCGAAGCCGGGAACTATTATATATTTGCGCCAAAAGTTGATCGTCGAATCGATTCTACCTAGTGTGACCACGAAGCGTTAATTAAAATAAAATAAAACATTTCCAATACATTTATTAATATTTACTGAACTGAATGATTAATATTTATTGAAGTGTATTAATTTTTTTTTATTAAATATTCAACGGAACTTTACAATAGACCTAATCTCGTTACACATACACACACATTCATATTGTAGCATAAGATTTATAGAATAAAAATATAAATATAAATATTAGACCTACCGGAAAGTTCCGTCCATTTTTTGATTAAAGAAAAACAATACATTTCCATAAATGTATTAATATTCACCGAACTGTACTGTTAATGTATTTATTGAACTGTATTATAGGGTTGGCACATAAGTAATGAGCGATTCGTTTGGACCTTTGCGATTTTTTAGTAGAATCGTGTAGAAGCTTCGACGGCGAAACTTTGTCTACACGATGAAGGCAAATAATAAATAACAATGGCAATTATATTCGTGAACAGTGATTATAATTATTCAATTTAAAAATAAAATATATCCATACAATCGCTCATTATTCCGGTGTTAATCCAATTTTTTCTTTCAACGAAGAAAATGACAGAACTTTCCGATAGACCTAACCTTTATACACCCATACCAAACCCAAACACACCCACACACATATATTGAAGAATCATATTTATAGAATTAAAAATGTATATTTTTTTCATAATCTGCAGTTACAACCTTTATTTTATTTCTTCCTCCTGCCTGCCCACTTACATTTCGTAATTGTTTGTTAATCGTTAAAAATCGCGCGGAATGTGTCAATAACATTTTTGTCGATTGTTTTTACTTTCCAGAATGAATTTTTTTTTTATTCTCCACGTACTCGTTTTATATTTACACATACATGTGTGGCTGTGTGTGTGTGTGTGTGTGTGTGTGTGTGTGTGTGTGTGTGTGTGTGTGTGTGTGCGTGTGTGTGAGTGTTTTTGTGTGTGTGTTATTTATTATTATGTATTCCGGCCTATTTCGTATAATTGTCGAGGCATCGCTCTCGTTACAATTTCCAGCACCTTGACCACCCCTTTTCGGACGACAAAAAAAAATATATATATGTATATATTTATACATAAGCAACATATATGTACAAGAGCCGCGTTAAAAAACACACACACACACACATACACAAAAAAAAAGGAACGTCACAACAAAAACATACATTCCTTATGCGTACGAGCTTTTCTTCTTCTCGTCTGTTTGCGTTTTAAGAAGAATAACGATTACAAACGAACACGCTCATTTGCTTAAAGTTACGACAAATTTGGCTTCTTAAGAATTCGCTCAGACCTTTTCTCTTCTTATTCCTCTTCTTGGTTTTTTTCACGCTTTTTATTTCTGTCGGTACGTCATCACCTGCTCTTGCTCCGATTTCAACCTTTCTACCTTGGCGCTCTTATTCGTATATTTTTTTTCATTTTATTTAGGTATTATTAATCGTAGTACAAAACTAGCCTACCTATTTACAGCTTGGGCTCATCTTGAGACTTGGGGATGGGAGGAAAACGGTTCGGACGAGCGCGTAAGTATTTTGTTGAATTTTTTTAACAACCCCCCCCCCCCCTTCCTCCACCGCCCCAAATCGCCGCTTCCTCTTTTCCCTAGTCGCCAAGAATACAAATATTTCTTCTTGTTTGTTTTATTGTTCATTTGTACGTTCGTACTCTCGGGCTGAATATTATTAACAATTAACGAGATGCAGGATAATGCACTGACCTTCGATTCACGTATTTCATTTCTTTTTTCTTCTGTTTTTTTTTATGTACAATGCTCGATCTTTGCTCGCGTGTATTACGAACACCCCCCCCCCCCCCCCCCCCCCCGCCCCGCCACCTAATTCTCCATCACCACTTGTTTTTTTGTTTTTTTTTTGTTTTCATTAGCTGTCCCTTTTTCATTACGCTATTTCGTGAAATAAATTATTATGCGTTTGCAACGAGTCATCCGTCCTCTCTCTCTCTCTCTCTCTCTCTCTCTCTCTCTCTCTCTCTCTCTCTCTCTCTCTCTCTCTCTTTCTCTCTCTCACGCGCGCTCTCTGTTTTTTGTCGTCGAAAGCAAGATACGTTGGTTTGGACGAGTGAAGACCCAAGGGATTGACCAAATTAACGAGAGAGAGAAAAAGAGAGAGAGGAGGGACTCGTGAAAAAATCTATACGGAGATCCGAGCCGAGAGAGAGAGAGGGAGAGAAGGAATTTAGGAAGAAACGAAATCGCGGTAGAACGAAACAGCTACGCGATAAATGTTCAAAACGAGGGGGAAAAATAATCACAATTTCCGCGTATCGCAGCATGAATATTAAACGTTTTTGCAATATTTTAGAACGCGAATTTTAAAGATGATTTTCTTCATCTTCGAGCAACTTCCGGTGTCAGAGTCTGAACGAGATTATTCCTTCTCATTTCGAATTCACACGCTATATGTAAACTTGCGCGATTTTCCCCCAAACATTGTCCCTTCGCGATAGCGATTTCTTTAATTTAGTATTTTTTTGTTGTTGTATCAGTTGGTGTTCTTTTTTCTTGTTATTCTACGCGACTCTTTGACAAGCGAACGGCGTCGGTGAGCGCGGTTGCGTATATGGCGATACATCGAATTCTAGATCATCTATTTCTCCCCCTCCCCCCGTCTCTCTCTCTCTCTCTCTCTCTCTCTCTCTCTCTCTCTCTCTCTCTCTGTCTCTCGTGTTTTCTCTCTACCAAGCCCTCAACGATGGGAACATATAAATAGCCCCTTAAGAGTGATCCCCCGGTATTTACAGTTCGAAAATGGTACAGTATGAAAAGTGCCGTGAAAAATGTCGCTTCGGCTCACTCTTCGAGTTCTCATTTCAAGTGGATAGGGCGCGCGTTAAACGAATTGAAAAAAAAATTAAATTGAAACCTTTGCCGCGTCCGAAGAATCAATAAATACCCGTGAAAATATCGGTAGGATAGCATTGAGCTGAAATTCGTCATTCCGAAAACAGTAACACCTTCTAGTTACTTTTTAGATCTAGGGGAAAAGTAACGTCCCTAGTTACTTCGTGGTACTAGGAGAAAAGTAGCTCCCCTAGTTACTTCGCGAGACTAGAGGAATGTGAAATCCCTAGTTACTTTTCGAGACCAGGAGAAAAGCAAATCCCCCAGTTACTTTTTGCGTCCAGGATAAAAGAATTCCCTAGTTACATTTCGGGACTAGGGGAAAAGTTAACGCGCCTAGTTGATGTTTCGAGACTAGGAGAAAATTAACTCAGTAATAAAACTTTCGGAAGGAAAGATTTGGACATCGTGCTAGCCTCCGAAAATATCAGCCACCGATCATACGAGAGTTTGAACGATTCAGCGCTCCTGAGTTCGTTGCTTGAGCCTCGAGATTGATTTCTGCTTTTGTTTGTTGTTAAAAAAAAAATTAAAAAAAAAATTATCCGTCACTCAGTCGCGGTGTAGGGTTTTCGTAGATTCATCTCGCTGGCCGCGAGACTCTCACCCTTGACGTAATAATCGGCTGCGTCTCTTCGCCTCGAATTGACACCGTCACCGTTCGCGACCCCGTTGCCCTTGCCATTCGCGATACTTCCGTTCGACGCTTTCGTCGCCGCGGCCGCTGCCGCTACCGCCGCTGCAGCCTTTGCCCTCAGCATGCTCCTCTTGTGCGCGTAGCTCTGCTTGTAAAACTCGTTGAACAGGAAGAAGAACATGACGGCGTGGAGACCGATCCACCATACGAATGCCTTCGGATAGTTGCACTCGATGAAGAGAAGCTGAAACGCGTGGACCATTATCGCCACGAATTGCATCATCTGGAAAGCGGTGAGATACTTCTTCCACCAGAGATAAGGCTGGAATGCTGGTCCAAGAGCCGACAGCAGGTAATACGAGTACATGATGATGTGCACGAATGTATTCAACAGGCCGAAGAAAGTTGAATGACCACCTGTTTTGGATTAGAAATATTTTTTTTTTTTTGGGTATCAGTACCATTTGTGGATTTCCAGATGGACAGGCAGGGCGGCAACTCTATTCTTCATTTCTTGATTCGTAGACATGTCTCTTCTTAAATATCTCTATTGTGAAGGAGGTTCAATCAGAAACATCTTTATTCGAAAATGTCTCATGTCTAAAAAATTTTTCTGCGGAAACATCTCTATTCGTAAAGATCACTATACCACGATAACTCACTTCTGAAATATTACTGCTCTTAAATATCTTCATTCAACAATTATTCGTATCCGAAGATTATCTATTCTTAAATATCTGAATTCTTCAAAGTTTCACGTGACATCCAAAACATCTGTATTACGACAATTTCATCTCACAATATCTCTCTTCCGAGACATCTCTATTCCAAGAGCCTCTGCGTTGCATTTGTTTTATTCATGGCCAATACAGTAAATGCAATCAACCTATAAAATCTTTATGCTCTTGGTATACACCTTCAATACTCACTTTGCGGCTTGCAATGCCCTAGTGATGCCGGTGGGTTAGGCAAAATAACAACATCAACACGATAGCATTGTAATTTCGACATTATAATTGAAAAATGAAAAGTACTTCATATGGGAAATTCGTCATTTGCCAACCTCATATCAATTTCATTTGAATAACCCATTAGTAATATTGTATTTACTATATTGGCCATGAATAAAACAAGTGCAACGCAGAGGCTCTTGGAATAGAGATGTTTCGAAAGAGACATATTGTGACATGAAATTGTCGGAATACAGATGTGTTGGATGTCACATGAGATTTTTAAGAATACAGATATTTAAGAATAGAGAAGTTTCGGATACGAAAGATTGTGGGATAAAGATATTTAAGAGCAGTAATATTTCAGAAGTGAATTATTGTGGCATATCTTTACGAATAGAGATTTTTCGGCAGAGAAATGTTTTAGACATGCGGTATTTTGGAATAGAGATGTTTCTCATTAAACCTGCTCCAGAATAGAGATATTTAAGAAGAGAGATATCTGAGAATAGAGAAATAAAGAATAGAGTTGTCCTGCCGAATTGATCGAACAATTTGTAAATTATTCGTCGCGAATTATAAAATGTTCGCAATCAAATTTTCTTATCAATTCGCAGTCATGGATGCCTCGTCTCGAAAACTTGTGGAACATTTACTTATTGGTAAAAAAAAAACAAATCAGTTTAAAGCAAATTTTTTTATGAATAATTTACGATACAAATGGACCTATACAAATTTGTATGAATAAAAAAAAACTAAACCATATTTAAATGAGGTACTGCGAGATTAATCTACTCAATCGAAGGAAAATGTTTTGTGCGAATTTACCATTTTATTGGAAAGTAATTATCTATAAATCGTTTTGGAAAGTTTATTGACTGATGTGAAAAGATTTCTTAAAAGCCATATTTGGCATAAATCGATTATTATTCAACCACCCTCGACAAAATCAAAATTATGTATAAGTCGTTGAAAAAACTTTTAAACTATTTACTCATTAAACAAAATAGGATAAACGCAGAATTGATTATCAGTAATTCATGGCTCAATCAATCTTAAGCAAACTTTAAAAAAGGTGTATTCATGATAAAAGAAGCGCTCACACTATATGAGAGTCCTGATGATTTAATTAACACAACTAAAAAAAAACTATTTTCCACGAACGAAATAAAGATCGTAATAACTTCTAATGAATTTTGAAATATTTGCAATATCTACTGACCAATGTTCAAATTGAGTCGCAAAAATATCTTGCGAATTAATTAAAATTCATTTTCAAATTTTTCAATATTACCCCCTTTTAATTGCGTTTTATATACGACATCTATAATCTCGTATGGTCAATTGCGTTATAATATTAAAAATATATAATTATAAAAAAAGATCATTTGGAGTAAATGACAAATCGCCTGGCTCCAATTGTGCCAGTGAAGAAAAAAGAAAATGTTACCAACCAGGAGTAAATTTGACGCCGAACCATACGGACATTGGCATGCATCCGTGATGAATGACATGAAGAGTCGAAACGTGATCGTTCTTCTTTCTCAGCACGAAGAAGATCTGCAAGATCGTAACGGGAAAAAAAAAGAAACAGCGATAATGAGCTTGAAAATTTGCACGAATAAAAGTGTTTTTTTTTCACATTTCACAAAAGAAAAACTATTGTTCGTCTCGATGAACTCACCGTATCGAAGAATTCCGTGAACTTGGAGAAATAGTACCACCAACTAGCGTAGACCATCTGTATCGTTTATAAAAGCTGAGTTAATCGACAAAGCCTGTACGAATTGCGCGAAAAATATTGTAAATTGTAGAAAAAAAAAGAACACAAATTGTAGTATTGCAGTGCTGTAGTAGTATTTTTCGTATGTTTTTATTTTGTTGTTGTAGTTTTCGTGCGAGTCTGCGTACGTGTTGTGGTGTCATTAGATGATTGTTTTTTTTTTCAATCGGTGTCGGTGCAATGATTTTTTTTTCTATTGGGAGAGAGATCGTGAAGAGGTTTGTTTTTTTTTCTTCTTGTGGTCATTGCGTGAAATCCCCGATTATGAGGATCGTGTCAGAATAAAGGTAGAGTGCGTGACTAGTTGCGAAGAAGTATTTAGCATGTGTGAGTGATGTTCCGTTTGATTATTTTTCCCTTCGTTTGTCGTCGAAGCCCTCCGGTCTCTCGGTCGACTGGGCGAATAATCGTGTTAATCGCATAAAGCAATTACTCTAACTACTCGATTGTTAGTGTAGCGTGATTCATTGGAAACTTGGGTGAACAAAAGAAATCATTCTGAAATCAAACAAACTTCATCGTAGTCTTATGAATTTTGATTGATTCGTGAAAATTTTTTTGTTGTTTCTGGGCCGAGTTTTTTATTTGTTTGTAATGTTTTCTTTTTTTATGCCCTTTATTTTCATCTGCGGTAGTGTGGAAACAGAGCACACCCGCTCGTATCAAACGGCGTCGAAACATCTTTTCTTTTTTATTTGTATTTATCAAAGGACGTATGAAGGGCATACGAAGGACGTATGAAGTGTACATGAAGGACGTATGAAGGGCATATAAAGGATGTATGAAGGACATACGAAGGACGTACCAAGGGCATAGGAAGGACTTGTGAAGGGCATGCGAAAGGCACACGAGTAAACATCAGAACAACATCAATGAAACATTGAATCAATTAGTTGTCTCATCGGATGAAAAAAAAGGAATTCATTTCGACCCCGGTTGCGTAGAGCGGTTGTCCGTTTGAGATTGTTTTTTCATTGGTTTCATTTGCGAAAAATATAGTATAATGTACAATTGTTAGAGTAGGCGTTTTATTTTTGTTTGAATTCAGAGTGTTTTAGTATGTATGATCGCTTCGCAGTTTTGTTTTGTTTTTCTGCTCTTTTTTTTTTGTTTAGACACCCACCCTCATAGCTTGAGGTCGTTCGCTGTTGTCTACCGGTTGACACCTTAGAGAATAGTCTCCCGTCAGCCATCCGCCCATTCCTATCTGTAACCACAACCGCCCAAAGGCCATTCTCCAATCAGTTAATGATTGATCACCGTCACCGTCCTTACGACCCCGTTTTCTCCCTCGCAGCACTCGCTATCCATTTTTGTTTTTTGCTGTTTTACTTGCTCATTTGCTCTTTTCTCCCCTTCACTGCCATCCTTGCCATCCTCTCGCCCATTATTGCTATGATCTGTGAATAGCGAATTGTGAGCCTGCAGCGTGATACTTAAGAGCTACCGTTGATGACCGTTGGATAATAATGACACGGCTATTGTCTCAGGATGTTTGTAACCATCTTTGGCGAACCTCCGCACACTTTTCCAAACGTTTTTATTCGACGATGAATATAAATAAGAAAAATGCTTATATTTACATATTGATACCAAGTGTTTCACGATCATATGGTTCCAACGCTATTTTTGTCTTCTCGGCAATGAAGGAGCAACAATTAGTCAATGGAAATTTTTTAGGTATCGGTTTCGAAGCCATTTTATTGGAATTTTTGAGTACATAAAATATGTACACTGCTGGATATATAAAATATATGCACATTGAAATATATACATTTTGGAAAATGTGGATTTATTTGAACTAATTTAATTTTCGATGACAATTAACTTTCATCAATTTTCTTCGTAATACGAGGCAATTGAGTGATCAGGGGATTGTATGAAGACAAAATATATGTTGAAAAATATATGTATATATATTCAGGGTCACAATTATAAGGTGGTCATGTGTTTTTAAGGATCTGACCTGGAGATTTCGTGATCGAGAAAAATATGAAATATAATGGTTTTTTAAATCCTCGAAAAAAAAACACAGCGTATTTTTGTAACGAGTAGTAAAGGGTGTCCCAAAATTCCCGCAAGATTTGAATTTTGCGCCATTTGTGCGGTAAAGTGTTGCCAATGAAAAAAAAAGACAGCGTGACAGCTAACAGTTCAGGGTTATTAAAAATGGAGGGCTACACGAATGAACAACGCGTTTTCATTGTTGAGCAATATTTTGAAAATAATGAAGGTTTGACAGCTACAGTTCGCAATTTTCATACAAAATATAGTCGGAATAGTGATTTAACTTCATCAACTGTGATGAGATTAATTAAAAAATTCAGGGAGACTGGATCAATTAGTGATCTTAAGACACTCTGGCCGTCCTTCAACAAGTCGTTCACCACAAAACAACGAAACAATACGTGAGAGTGTTGCTGAGAGTCCAGGATCATCAATTCGGCACCGTGGTCAGGAATTGGACATTTCGAGAAGCTCTCCACAGCGTATTCTCGCGAAAGATTTGCATCGTCTTGCATACAAAGTTCAATTTACTCAAGAACTGAAGCCTACTGACCACGCACAGCGAAGAGAGTTCGTTGAATGGATTATGGAACAGCAACAAGTGGATGCTGATTTTTCGACCAAAATCATCAACTTCAGCGATAAGGCTCATTTTCATCTTGATGGATTCGTTAATCGACAAAATTGTCATATTTGGGGTTCAGAAAATCCACGAGTTATTGTTAAGAAACAAATGCATATTTTATTCCATACATAATACTGCAAACTTTATGAATCAATAAAAAAAATACATTTTTTAATTAAAAACCTGTGTTTTCTATCAAAATGACATCTTGTGTGAATTTTGGGACACCCTTTATTAGCAAGCAAAAAATTGAGCATTCCGAAAAAGGTAAGATTCCATTTTGAGTTGAGCAGAATGAAGATGATTAAATCCCGTACACGAAATACTCTTAAAAAGCTTTTTTTAATGGAATTAAAGTTCATTTATTCATTTTGAAGTGCATTTTTTATCTTTATGTTCACGATGACGAGATGCACAAAAAAGTTTTTGAAAAGTACTTCGTGTTCGGAAGTTAATTTTCTTCATTCTGCTGTACTCAAAATGAAATTTTCCTTTTTTTTCCACAACACCCAATTTTTTTCGGGCAAATACTACTCATCACAAAAATACGCTATATTTTTTTTACGAAGAGGACTTGTAAAAACATTAAAAATCATACTTTTCTCCGCGTTTTTTAAGACCCTTAAGAAACACATGACCACCTAAATAACATTCACCCTGTAGATATATAAGAAATCTATATTGAAAAAAATTATCAATCAGTGAAATCGTGTCACTTGGCAATAATAGTTAGACATTTTGTTAGTAATAAAAGCCTGGTTTTAGGCCCAAAGAAAAATGATTATGATAAACAGAAAGAAAGATATATATAGAGAGAGAGAGCGCTACGAAAAAAATGAAGAAAAAAAAATAGCGGCATGTATGCGATGGAAGCAATAAGATTCCTACACAATTATTATTTAAACAAAATTCCACCAATTCACGATCCAAGCCTTGGCAGGATATAGATTGATGATGCGACCTGTCTCGTCGTGCCATTTCTGATTCGGGAGGGATGAAAAATTCAGTCCATTATTTATCGTCTTGATGAGCCAAACGTGGCGGGCTATATCCTCTGTCGCAGACGATAGAAGAGACAAGATTATAGGACGGGGCCAACTTACCCTTATCGCGGTCGGGCTGCTTGAATAGTCCACTGGCTGACAACGGAAACTATAATGGCCCCACCAGCCGCCCATCAGGCACTGCATTTCGCAAAATTAAAGTTAAACCGCCCTTGAAATTTCGCCAAACACGCCAAGCCCGATAATAGCACCCTCGACTCTTTACCTAATTATCCTCGGTCGAAATTTCAACAGCAATAATAAAACATTAAAAAAGAACAGCATTCGTTTTTGGGTTTTGCTGATCGTTGGGTTTGGCGCTTCGGCGATTGAAATTGCTTGAAAAATTGTTATTGTCTTTGGAAGAGGAGAATGAACGGAAATTTTGATAACGCTGCGTTTCGCCCCTGCAATAATCCTTTGAACGAGGGAGGAAAAAAAGTGGTATGAAAAAAGAAACGAAGTGAGCACAAAATATTTTGGTTAAAATTCGCAATGCCAAAACAAACGAGACCATAAAATATTTTTAATTTAACTTAGGAATAACAAAAAAAAACGAGATTAAAGTTTGCATCGTTGAAATACAATGAAAATGAACAGTGAATTTCTTTTCATTTCTTTCCGCCAATTTTCTCTACAAAAAAACCTTAATTATTTTTTAATCCACTCATTTTGAGACCTACGATATAAATATGCAATAAAGAATTTTGCATGATAATAAAAATTGGAAAAATATAATATTTTTATATTTTATAATACAAGCTGCATTCGAACGATGCAAATTTCAACACCATGAAAAAATATTTAGTTAAACTTAAGCATACCAAAACAAAAAAGTGAGTAAAACACATCCTCCTAAGTTTGAATCAAACTTAGGAGGATTATGAAAAAAAAAAACGCTCAAGCGAGTCTCACCTCGTAGAAGAGCCACGCTGAAAATATGACTTGGAACAGATTGTAGGCAATCAGTACGTTTTTGAGCTGAAACGGTTTTCGATTCTCCATGAACTTTGGCCCCGCAACTTTGACCAGATAGACGTAGCCCAGGCATACGAAGAGCGTGGGGAATGGTGAACTCATTAGGAACCAGTTTGTCGTTCGCGTGTCTGAAAGCAATAAGCGCCGAGTCACAAATCCAGTATGATAAACGTGTAGGTGCGCATGCACATTGCAGAAAGAAAAGAAAAACAAGAGACGACGTCGAGAAACGATACGAGTACCACCGTGTGACGCGATCGAACTCCTTTCGGACGTTTTTTTTTTTCTTTCCTTCTTCTTCTGTACAGCGATTAATTGATAATGCGACGCCACACACGACGCATCGTCGCAAAACTAATCGGATTATTATTCACCTGTTTGTGCATAAAAATTTCACTCGTTGTGACGTTTTACGTTTTGCATTTTTATTGTACAATCGCTGCTTTTTGTACGTCACAAAGTGTATTACGTGCTTGGAAATTCCTGAAATATTATTATTGCTTCTGATCGCATTTTAATTATTGATCAATTTATATTTACATGGTCGTTGAACTGAATCAATTTTATAAAATTTGTATATCAAATATCATATATCTTATATCCAATGTTACAATTTATAAGGATATATATGATATAATATGCAAATATATTATAAAAAAGAGATCAATTTATGAAGATAAAGATATGGATTTCGAATGACATGAATGCCTATGTCAAAATACATTTTTTTTAAATACTTGGCTACATTTTTCAAACTATCAAAATCAAAAGATTTAATAACTGTAGTCTTTTATTGAATATTTCTAAAATATTATTGTCATATTTAATAAAATTGTACATAAAAGTTTTAAAAAATGTGAAGCTTCGAATGCAGCTTTAAAAATGTTTGTTTCAATTTTATAAAAAATTAGCTTGAAATAAAACAGACACGCATATATTTTCTTAACGATTTAATTTGAATATTAAAGATGTAGTCTGGTGTTCATCTCGCAGAGCAGAAAAGTTAACTGAAAACGATGCCTTTGAAGAAACGGAAGGTTTACTGTATGCACCAGGCATACCTGATCAGTGTAAGTATAATTTTTTTATACGAAATCTGGAATTAGAACTTTAAACGCGTTTTTCTCGAAACAACATTTCTGTAAGCGGCGCGGGTGATTAAAAAAATTCTATCCAACCGAATGCTTTCATTTTTGCACATGTTATTCTACACAACAATGGCTCCGTCGGGTACTAAAATTACTTAATTATAATGATAATTTATTTTTTTTCACCGATTTTCAACGAAAAAAAATCACGATTTTTTAATTTTCTTTTTTACAAGTTCGTCATTTTGTAATTTATTAATAAAAATGTGTATATCTAATAAGGGACGGAGCCACAAGTATACAGAACAATAATCAATTTAATTTTTTTGTTTCAGATGACTCCATATAAAATTGTGTAAAATTAAGTCAAAAAAAAATAGTTAAACAGTTTACGTTGTCAATAAAAAAAGGAAAAAAAATGTTAACGATTGTATTTTATTTTGTTATAAAAAAAAACCGGAAAAAAGCTTCCGCAACGGGCCTGAACACCAGACTACATCCTTAATAACTTTCACTTTGTGTCGAAAATTCCTAAAGTAATATTGCCACGTTTAACAATAATATTTTACATAAAAATATTTTTGATAAGTTTCAAAAAACATTTCCCTAGGATCAAAATTTCCGAAAATCACAAAATTTTGACAATAATCCTCGTCCATTCCCACGGAATTAAAAGAAAATATTTTTCGATGTACTCAGGGTCCGTTCGGTCGTGGAATAATTTATGAAAAGTGCACGAGTCTCGCTATGAATACGAGAGCGATGGAGCGTGACAGAGACGCACGATCCTTGCACGATCATACGCGATTCTTCTTCTCGCTAGATCGCTATTTCTGGAAATGATGAGAGGAAAATACTCGACGTATAACCTCTCGAATCCGATCCTCGTCATAGACAATCTATTTCTTTTTGCGAATCTAGAAAGAATTCGCCAGCTTTTAAAAACAGCCAACTTGGTGGCCTCACTCTTTCGCCTCTCAATAATGTCAAGTCTATAAAGTGTCGTCGAACATACGCACACACACAAAATTGATTAAGATTCTGGATGTTACGAGGAATAAATTGCATTGAGCCCGGGGTACCCGATGTGGGTACAACGTTTTATATATACTCCTTACTTATCCGTTGATACGAAGGATTCAATTTAATTTATACATTTATCCGAAGAGATCAGCGCCCTCTCATCGTTTTAATATGCATACCGGTAATGGTGTTTGAGTCATTGGAATATCCGCAATGGCCGCTCTAGAGATATTACACACATACAGTCGAACATCGATATAACGAATCTTTAGGGAAGAGCAAAAAAGTTTGTTATATCGAGTTTTGATTATATTGAGGTTTCGTTATATCGAGGTCATGTTCCGAAAAATTCGTTATATTGAGGTTTTAATAAAAACGACAAATAAAAATTGCTCTAATTTAAAACTTTCTTCCTTTAAATAGTACATCATGACACGAGGACGAAAAAAGTTTTTTCGTCGAGTATTATACAAAATTTTATTTTACAAGGTGTGAAAATGGGGGTTTTACGCACGCGAAGTGTGCGTAAAACGTTCATTATCGTACCGAGTGGAATAAAAGAATATATTAGTACTATAAATATAGGGATATTTTTTAAAGAAAGAAAGGTTTTAATTAGAGCAATTTTTACAAGGAATTAGCAATTAGAGCATAATGTATATAACATATTATTTTTAAAAGCGGATTATTTTTTAATTGAACAAATATTTTGTTTAATTTTTAAAAATTGCAAGTCTAGACAGGTTCCGTAAAAGCCGAGAGGGGCAGAAGGGAACGAAAGGAAGGGAGCTCGTTTACCGAACGCTTCGTTATACGGAGGTTTTGTTCACAAAAATTCCTTGTATAGAGGTTAAGAGCCCTGAAAATAAATTCGTTATATCTGTAATTTTTCTTCTCTGTATCAAGATTTCGGGTCTCTGTCGGAAGGGAATGGAGAAATCTTCGTTATATCGAGGTTCGACTGTATATACAAACATACATATATATAATTATATTATAAATTATGATTTATAATTTATTATATATATATTTATTTATAAATAAATAAGTAAAGATGGAATTCAGTAATAAACATAAGAGGATATAGCTCCCATTTTCCCTAGTATTCGAAGGAATCAAAAAAATTATATTCATATACATGTACATGGTAGCCCTAAAAGTGACGTTCAAAAGAAAAATCTAGGTGCCTCGTATCGATACTCATCCGACATAACTTAATTAAAACTTAAATAAAATGTTTTCTCTTGTGTCTATCCACTGTCCTCGAATTTTTTTTCACTAGTACTATCGTTACGAAGTGCACTGTTAAGCAATAAATGAATGACCAAGTGAACGCTTACGTGAATACAGTAAATTTTGATCAAAGTTTTAAAAAAAACATGTTGGATTTTTCATCGTTAGAAAGGAACAAAAGTTCTTTTTTATATTTTTATTTCCTTATATTTATTATTGTACAAAATGTTTTTTTTGTTGATTTATATTTACAGATAGCTAAATGAGTATCTTAAAGAATGGTTGAAGGTTTTCCGTAAGCGCGATCTGCCAAAAGAAATCGAGGGAATTGAAAAATCTTCATTTTCATTGCATTCCAACGATACAAGCTTCAACCTCATTAAAAAAATAGATTTAAGAGGATCAGTCACTAAAGTTTAAATGATTAAAAAAATACACTAGTCCGAATGACTCTCTATTGCTTTGAAAAACTTCTAAGAGGAAAGTACATACGCAAAAGAGAAAAAGAAATAAAAATGTATGAGGCGGGTAAGCTCGAAAAAAAGATCATATATGTGTGATTTTCTTCATAGTTTCGAATATTCGAAACATTTCGAGCAAACTCTTCTCACCTTCATGACTGAACTATATCTTTATATATATATATATATATATATATATATATATATATACACCACATTTCATATCGTAAATCACTCGACACGTGAAATTCTGAAGGTAGTAGTCTCACCAGGGTGTTTTTCTATAGATTTTTATTTTATTTTGAGGGCTCATTCAGGACACAAATGATTACCTGCAAAATTTCAAAAGGATTCACCGTTCTGTTTCCGAGATATTACCAATCAAAGATTTCACGGTTTTATACGTCTTCATGAGGAGCAGTGTAAAATTTCACATTTCACGCAATAACTTCGAAACTTTTCTACAGATAAAAAAAAAATCTCAATTACAGAGGAACATATGACGAAGTGGATAAAAAAAAATCATGAATTTTGACCGTCTAGTTTCAGAGATATAGCGATTTATATTAAGCAATGTCTAGCGACGCTAGCGCCACGAAGCGCTGGTGCAGACTAGAACTGCATTACAGTAGTGTTTGCATATCCGTAAACGCAGAGCATCTACGTATTAGTAGCCGGAATGGATAAGCTGATACAAAAGTGAGGCTTAGGTAAACATTGTGTTAGGCGTTTTTATCATTACTTTATAAGTTTTTACATCCCGATAAGATGCACAACCTACATTATAAGGATATTTCGAAATATTTCGAAGCTTTCATGGATTGAGCGGAGAATAAACTTTTCAATATGACTGTGGCGAGACTACTACGTTAATGATGATCCATTTTCATGGATCATCATTAACGTAGCAGTTTAAATAAAAAAATTTTACAATTATTTGACAACAGCTAGGAGCCAGAACTCTTTTCGAACACATCAAATAATACAAATACCATAGCATTCTACCCAAAAAGTACCTAGAACTAACGCTTATCCATCAGCAGATCACACTTGCATAGTTAAGATGCCGATAAAATTTTTTTACAATTATTTGACAACAGTTAGGAGCCAGAACTCTTTTCGTATACATCAAACAATACAAATACCATAGCATTCTACCTAGAAAGTACCTAGAACTAACGCCTATCCATCAGCAGATGACACTTGTATAGTTAAGATGCCGATAAAATTTTTTTACAATTATTTGACAACAGCTAGGAGCCAGAACTCTTTTCGAACACATCAAATAATACAAATACCATAGCATTCTACCCAAAAAGTACCTAGAACTAACGCTTATCCATCAGCAGATCACACTTGCATAGTTAAGATGCCGATAAAATTTTTTTACCATTATTTGACAACAGCTAGGAGCCAGAACTCTTTTCGACAACATCAAATAATACAAATACCATAGCATTCTACCCAAAAAGTACCTAGAACTAACGCCTATCCATCAGCAGATCACACTTGCATAGTTAAGATGTCGATAAAATTTTTTTACAATTATTTGACAACAGTTAGGAGCCAGAACTCTTTTCGTATACATCAAACAATACAAATACCATAGCATTCTACCCAGAAAGTACTTAGAACTAACGCCTATCCATCAGCAGATCCCACTTGCATAGTTAAGATGCCGATAAATTTTTTTTACAATTATTTGACAATAGCTAGGAGCCAGAACTCTTTTCGAACACATCAAATAATACAAATACCATAGCATTCTACCCAAAAAGTACCTAGAACTAACGCCTATCCATCAGCAGATCACACTTGTATAGTTAAGATGCCGATAAAATTTTTTTACAATTATTTTACAACAGCTAGGAGCCAGAACTCTTTTCGACAACATCAAATAATACAAATACCATAGCATTCTACCCAAAAAGTACCTAGAACTAACGCCTATCCATCAGCAGATCACACTTGCATAGTTAAGATGCCGATAAAATTTTTTTACAATTATTTGACAACAGTTAGGAGCCAGAACTCTTTTCGTATACATCAAACAATACAAATACCATAGCATTCTACCCAGAAAGTACCTAGAACTAGCGCCTATCCATCAGCAGATCACACTTGCATAGTTAAGATGCCGATAAATTTTTTTTACAATTATTTGACAACAGCTAGGAGCCAGAACTCTTTTCGTATACATCAAACAATACAAATACCATAGCATTCTACCCAGAAAGTACCTAGAACTAACGCCTATCCATCAGCAGATCGCACTTGTATAGTTAAGATGCCGATAAAATTTTTTTACAATTATTTGACAACAGCTAGGAGCCAGAACTCTTTTCGACAACATCAAACAATACAAATACCATAGAATTCTACCCAGAAAGTACCTAGAACTAACGCCTATCCATCAGCAGATCACACTTGCATAGTTAAGATGCCGATAAATTTTTTTTACAATTATTTGACAACAGCTAGGAGTCAGAACTCTTTTCGTATACATCAAACAATACAAATACCATAGCATTCTACCCAGAAAGTACCTAGAACTAACGCCTATCCATCAGCAGATCACACTTGCATAGTTAAGATGCCGATAAATTTTTTTTACAATTACTTGACAACAGCTAGGAGCCAGAACTCTTTTCGTATACATCAAACAATACAAGTACTATAGCATTCTACCCAGAAAGTACCTAGAACTAACGCCTATCCATCAGCAGATCACACTTGTATAGTTAAGATGCCGATAAAATTTTTTTACAATTATTTGACAACAGCTAGGAGCCAGAACTCTTTTCGGCAACATCAAATAATACAAATACCATAGCATTCTACCCAAAAAGTACCTAGAACTAACGCCTATCCATCAGCAGATCACACTTGCATAGTTAAGATGCCGATAAAAATTTTTTACAATTATTTGACAACAGTTAGGAGCCAGAACTCTTTTCGTATACATCAAACAATACAAATACCATAGCATTCTACCCAGAAAGTACCTAGAACTAACGCCTATCCATCAGCAGATCACACTTACATAGTTAAGATGCCGATAAATTTTTTTTACAATTATTTGACAACAGCTAGGAGCCAGAACTCTTTTCGTATACATCAAACAATACAAATACCATAGCATTCTACCCAGAAAGTACCTAGAACTAACGCCTATCCATCAGCAGATCACACTTGTATAGTTAAGATGCCGATAAAATTTTTTTACAATTATTTGACAACAGCTAGGAGCCAGAACTCTTTTCGACAACATCAAATAATACAAATACCATAGCATTCTACCCAAAAAGTACCTAGAACTAACGCCTATCCATCAGCAGATCACACTTGCATAGTTAAGATGCCGATAAAATTTATTTACAATTATTTGACAACAGTTAGGAGCCAGAACTCTTTTCGTATACATCAAACAATACAAATACCATAGCATTCTACCCAGAAAGCACCTAGAACTAACGCCTATCCATCAGCAGATCACACTTGCATAGTTAAGATGCCGATAAATTTTTTTTACAATTATTTGTCAACAGCTAGGAGCCAGAACTCTTTTCGTATACATCAAACAATACAAATACCATAGCATTCTACCCAGAAAGTACCTAGAACTAACGCCTATCCATCAGCAGATCACACTTGTATAGTTAAGATGCCGATAAAATTTTTTTACAATTATTTGACAACAGCTAGGAGCCAGAACTCTTTTCGACAACATCAAATAATACAAATACCATAGCATTCTACCCAAAAAGTACCTAGAACTAACGCCTATCCATCAGCAGATCACACTTGCATAGTTAAGATGCCGATAAAATTTTTTTACAATTATTTGACAACAGTTAGGAGCCAGAACTCTTTTCGTATACATCAAACAATACAAATACCATAGCATTCTACCCAGAAAGTACCTAGAACGAACGCCTATCCATCAGCAGATCACACTTGCATAGTTAAGATGCCGATAAATTTTTTTTACAATTATTTGACAACAGCTAGGAGCCAGAACTCTTTTCGTATACATCAAACAATACAAATACCATAGCATTCTACCCAGAAAGTACCTAGAACTAACGCCTATCCATCAGCAGATCACACTTGTATAGTTAAGATGCCGATAAAATTTTTTTACAATTATTTGACAACAGCTAGGAGCCAGAACTCTTTTCGACAACATCAAATAATACAAATACCATAGCATTCTACCCAAAAAGTACCTAGAACTAACGCCTATCCATCAGCAGATCACACTTGCATAGTTAAGATGCCGATAAAATTTTTTTACAATTATTTGACAACAGCTAGGAGCCAGAACTCTTTTCGTATACATCAAACAATACAAATACCATAGCATTCTACCCAGAAAGTACCTAGAACTAACGCCTATCCATCAGCAGATCACACTTGCATAGTTAAGATGCCGATACATTTTTTTTACAATTATTTGACAACAGCTAGGAGCCAGAACTCTTTTCGTATACATCAAACAATACAAATACCATAGCATTCTACCCAGAAAGTACCTAGAACTAACGCCTATCCATCAGTAGATCACACTTGTATAGTTAAGATGCCGATAAAATTTTTTTACAATTATTTGACAACAGCTAGCAGCCAGAACTCTTTTCGACAACATCAAATAATACAAATACCATAGCATTCTAGCCAAAAAGTACCTAGAACTAACGCCTATCCATCAGCAGATCACACTTACATAGTTAAGATGCCGATAAATTTTTTTTACAATTATTTGACAACAGCTAGGAGCCAGAACTCTTTTCGTATACATCAAACAATACAAATACCATAGCATTCTACCCAGAAAGTACCTAGAACTAACGCCTATCCATCAGCACATCACACTTGCATAGTTAAGATGCCGATACATTTTTTTTACAATTATTTGACAACAGCTAGGAGCCAGAACTCTTTTCGTATACATCAAACAATACAAATACCATAGCATTCTACCCAGAAAGTACCTAGAACTAACGCCTATCCATCAGCAGATCACACTTGTATAGTTAAGATGCCGATAAAATTTTTTTACAATTATTTGACAACAGCTAGGAGCCAGAACTCTTTTCGACAACATCAAATAATACAAATACCATAGCATTCTACCCAAAAAGTACCTAGAACTAACGCCTATCCATCAGCAGATCACACTTGCATAGTTAAGATGCCGATAAAATTTTTTTACAATTATTTGACAACAGCTAGGAGCCAGAACTCTTTTCGTATACATCAAACAATACAAATACCATAGCATTCTACCCAGAAAGTACCTAGAACTAACGCCTATCCATCAGCAGATCACACTTGCATAGTTAAGATGCCGATAAATTTTTTTTACAATTATTTGACAACAGCTAGGAGCCAGAACTCTTTTCGTATACATCAAACAATACAAATACCATAGCATTCTACCCAGAAAGTACCTAGAACTAACGCCTATCCATCAGCAGATCACACTTGTATAGTTAAGATGCCGATAAAATTTTTTTACAATTATTTGACAACAGCTAGGAGCCAGAACTCTTTTCGACAACATCAAATAATACAAATACCATAGCATTCTACCCAAAAAGTACCTAGAACTAACGCCTATCCATCAGCAGATCACACTTGCATAGTTAAGATGCCGATAAAATTTTTTTACAATTATTTGACAACAGCTAGGAGCCAGAACTCTTTTCGTATACATCAAACAATACAAATACCATAGCATTCTACCCAGAAAGTACCTAGAACTAACGCCTATCCATCAGCAGATCACACTTGCATAGTTAAGATGCCGATACATTTTTTTTACAATTATTTGACAACAGCTAGGAGCCAGAACTCTTTTCGTATACATCAAACAATACAAATACCATAGCATTCTACCCAGAAAGTACCTAGAACTAACGCCTATCCATCAGCAGATCACACTTGTATAGTTAAGATGCCGATAAAATTTTTTTACAATTATTTGACAACAGCTAGGAGCCAGAACTCTTTTCGACAACATCAAATAATACAAATACCATAGCATTCTACCCAAAAAGTACCTAGAACTAACGCCTATCCATCAGCAGATCTCACTTGCATAGTTAAGATGCCGATAAATTTTTTTTACAATTATTTGACAACAGCTAGGAGCCAGAACTCTTTTCGTATACATCAAACAATACAAATACTATAGCATTCTACCCAGAAAGTACCTAGAACTAACGCCTATCCATCAGCAGATCACACTTGTATAGTTAAGATGCCGATAAATTTTTTTTACATTTATTTGACAACAGCTAGTAGCCAGAACTCTTTTCGACAACATCAAATAATACAAATACCATAGCATTCTACCCAAAAAGTACCTAGAACTAACGCCTATCCATCAGCAGATCACACTTGCATAGTTAAGATGCCGATAAAATTTTTTTACAATTATTTGACAACAGTTAGGAGCCAGAACTCTTTTCGTATACATCAAACAATACAAATACCATAGCATTCTACCCAGAAAGTATCTAGAACTAACGCCTATCCATCAGCAGATCACACTTGCATAGTTAAGATGCCGACAAATTTTTTTTACAATTATTTGACAATAGCTAGGAGCCAGAACTCTTTTCCTATACATCAAACAATACAAATACCATAGCATTCTACCCAGAAAGTACCTAGAACTAACGCCTATCCATCAGCAGATCACACTTGTATAGTTAAGATGCCGATAAAATTTTTTTACAATTATTTGACAACAGCTAGGAGCCAGAACTCTTTTCGACAACATCAAATAATACAAATACCATAGCATTCTACCCAAAAAGTACCTAGAACTAACGCCTATCCATCAGCAGATCACACTTGCATAGTTAAGATGCCGATAAAATTTTTTTACAATTATTTGACAACAGCTAGGAGCCAGAACTCTTTTCGTATACATCAAACAATACAAATACCATAGCATTCTACCCAGAAAGTACCTAGAACTAACGCCTATCCATCAGCAGATCACACTTGCATAGTTAAGATGCCGATACATTTTTTTTACAATTATTTGACAACAGCTAGGAGCCAGAACTCTTTTCGTATACATCAAATAATACAAATACCATAGCATTCTACCCAGAAAGTACCTAGAACTAACGCCTATCCATCAGCAGATCACACTTGTATAGTTAAGATGCCGATAAAATTTTTTTACAATTATTTGACAACAGCTAGGAGCCAGAACTCTTTTCGACAACATCAAATAATATAAATACCATAGCATTCTAGCCAAAAAGTACCTAGAACTAACGCCTATCCATCAGCAGATCACACTTGCATAGTTAAGATGCCGATAAATTTTTTTTACAATTATTTGACAACAGCTAGGAGCCAGAACTCTTTTCGTATACATCAAACAATACAAATACCATAGCATTCTACCCAGAAAGTACCTAGAACTAACGCCTATCCATCAGCAGATCACACTTGTATAGTTAAGATGCCGATAAAATTTTTTTACAATTATTTGACAACAGCTAGGAGCCAGAACTCTTTTCGACAACATCAAATAATACAAATACCATAGCATTCTACCCAAAAAGTACCTAGAACTAACGCCTATCCATCAGCAGATCACACTTGCATAGTTAAGATGCCGATAAAAATTTTTTACAATTATTTGACAACAGCTAGGAGCCAGAACTCTTTTCGTATACATCAAACAATACAAATACCATAGCATTCTACCCAGAAAGTACCTAGAACTAACGCCTATCCATCAGCAGATCACACTTGCATAGTTAAGATGCCGATACATTTTTTTTACAATTATTTGACAACAGCTAGGAGCCAGAACTCTTTTCGTATACATCAAACAATACAAATACCATAGCATTCTACCCAGAAAGTACCTAGAACTAACGCCTATCCATCAGCAGATCACACTTGTATAGTTAAGATGCCGATAAAATTTTTTTACAATTATTTGACAACAGCTAGGAGCCAGAACTCTTTTCGACAACATCAAATAATACAAATACCATAGCATTCTACCCAAAAAGTACCTAGAACTAACGCCTATCCATCAGCAGATCACACTTGCATAGTTAAGATGCCGATAAAATTTTTTTACAATTATTTGACAACAGCTAGGAGCCAGAACTCTTTTCGTATACATCAAACAATACAAATACCATAGCATTCTACCCAGAAAGTACCTAGAACTAACGCCTATCCATCAGCAGATCACACTTGCATAGTTAAGATGCCGATACATTTTTTTTACAATTATTTGACAACAGCTAGGAGCCAGAACTCTTTTCGTATACATCAAACAATACAAATACCATAGCATTCTACCCAGAAAGTACCTAGAACTAACGCCTATCCATCAGCAGATCACACTTGTATAGTTAAGATGCCGATAAAATTTTTTTACAATTATTTGACAACAGCTAGGAGCCAGAACTCTTTTCGACAACATCAAATAATACAAATACCATAGCATTCTACCCAAAAAGTACCTAGAACTAACGCCTATCCATCAGCAGATCTCACTTGCATAGTTAAGATGCCGATAAAATTTTTTTACAATTATTTGACAACAGCTAGGAGCCAGAACTCTTTTCGTATACATCAAACAATACAAATACCATAGCATTCTACCCAGAAAGTACCTAGAACTAGCGCCTATCCATCAGCAGATCACACTTGCATAGTTAAGATGCCGATAAATTTTTTTTACAATTATTTGACAACAGCTAGGAGCCAGAACTCTTTTCGTATACATCAAACAATACAAATACCATAGCATTCTACCCAGAAAGTACCTAGAACTAACGCCTATCCATCAGCAGATCGCACTTGTATAGTTAAGATGCCGATAAAATTTTTTTACAATTATTTGACAACAGCTAGGAGCCAGAACTCTTTTCGACAACATCAAACAATACAAATACCATAGAATTCTACCCAGAAAGTACCTAGAACTAACGCCTATCCATCAGCAGATCACACTTGCATAGTTAAGATGCCGATAAATTTTTTTTACAATTATTTGACAACAGCTAGGAGCCAGAACTCTTTTCGTATACATCAAACAATACAAATACCATAGCATTCTACCCAGAAAGTACCTAGAACTAACGCCTATCCATCAGCAGATCACACTTGCATAGTTAAGATGCCGATAAATTTTTTTTACAATTACTTGACAACAGCTAGGAGCCAGAACTCTTTTCGTATACATCAAACAATACAAGTACTATAGCATTCTACCCAGAAAGTACCTAGAACTAACGCCTATCCATCAGCAGATCACACTTGTATAGTTAAGATGCCGATAAAATTTTTTTACAATTATTTGACAACAGCTAGGAGCCAGAACTCTTTTCGGCAACATCAAATAATACAAATACCATAGCATTCTACCCAAAAAGTACCTAGAACTAACGCCTATCCATCAGCAGATCACACTTGCATAGTTAAGATGCCGATAAAAATTTTTTACAATTATTTGACAACAGTTAGGAGCCAGAACTCTTTTCGTATACATCAAACAATACAAATACCATAGCATTCTACCCAGAAAGTACCTAGAACTAACGCCTATCCATCAGCAGATCACACTTACATAGTTAAGATGCCGATAAATTTTTTTTACAATTATTTGACAACAGCTAGGAGCCAGAACTCTTTTCGTATACATCAAACAATACAAATACCATAGCATTCTACCCAGAAAGTACCTAGAACTAACGCCTATCCATCAGCAGATCACACTTGTATAGTTAAGATGCCGATAAAATTTTTTTACAATTATTTGACAACAGCTAGGAGCCAGAACTCTTTTCGACAACATCAAATAATACAAATACCATAGCATTCTACCCAAAAAGTACCTAGAACTAACGCCTATCCATCAGCAGATCACACTTGCATAGTTAAGATGCCGATAAAATTTATTTACAATTATTTGACAACAGTTAGGAGCCAGAACTCTTTTCGTATACATCAAACAATACAAATACCATAGCATTCTACCCAGAAAGCACCTAGAACTAACGCCTATCCATCAGCAGATCACACTTGCATAGTTAAGATGCCGATAAATTTTTTTTACAATTATTTGTCAACAGCTAGGAGCCAGAACTCTTTTCGTATACATCAAACAATACAAATACCATAGCATTCTACCCAGAAAGTACCTAGAACTAACGCCTATCCATCAGCAGATCACACTTGTATAGTTAAGATGCCGATAAAATTTTTTTACAATTATTTGACAACAGCTAGGAGCCAGAACTCTTTTCGACAACATCAAATAATACAAATACCATAGCATTCTACCCAAAAAGTACCTAGAACTAACGCCTATCCATCAGCAGATCACACTTGCATAGTTAAGATGCCGATAAAATTTTTTTACAATTATTTGACAACAGTTAGGAGCCAGAACTCTTTTCGTATACATCAAACAATACAAATACCATAGCATTCTACCCAGAAAGTACCTAGAACGAACGCCTATCCATCAGCAGATCACACTTGCATAGTTAAGATGCCGATAAATTTTTTTTACAATTATTTGACAACAGCTAGGAGCCAGAACTCTTTTCGTATACATCAAACAATACAAATACCATAGCATTCTACCCAGAAAGTACCTAGAACTAACGCCTATCCATCAGCAGATCACACTTGTATAGTTAAGATGCCGATAAAATTTTTTTACAATTATTTGACAACAGCTAGGAGCCAGAACTCTTTTCGACAACATCAAATAATACAAATACCATAGCATTCTACCCAAAAAGTACCTAGAACTAACGCCTATCCATCAGCAGATCACACTTGCATAGTTAAGATGCCGATAAAATTTTTTTACAATTATTTGACAACAGCTAGGAGCCAGAACTCTTTTCGTATACATCAAACAATACAAATACCATAGCATTCTACCCAGAAAGTACCTAGAACTAACGCCTATCCATCAGCAGATCACACTTGCATAGTTAAGATGCCGATACATTTTTTTTACAATTATTTGACAACAGCTAGGAGCCAGAACTCTTTTCGTATACATCAAACAATACAAATACCATAGCATTCTACCCAGAAAGTACCTAGAACTAACGCCTATCCATCAGTAGATCACACTTGTATAGTTAAGATGCCGATAAAATTTTTTTACAATTATTTGACAACAGCTAGCAGCCAGAACTCTTTTCGACAACATCAAATAATACAAATACCATAGCATTCTAGCCAAAAAGTACCTAGAACTAACGCCTATCCATCAGCAGATCACACTTACATAGTTAAGATGCCGATAAATTTTTTTTACAATTATTTGACAACAGCTAGGAGCCAGAACTCTTTTCGTATACATCAAACAATACAAATACCATAGCATTCTACCCAGAAAGTACCTAGAACTAACGCCTATCCATCAGCACATCACACTTGCATAGTTAAGATGCCGATACATTTTTTTTACAATTATTTGACAACAGCTAGGAGCCAGAACTCTTTTCGTATACATCAAACAATACAAATACCATAGCATTCTACCCAGAAAGTACCTAGAACTAACGCCTATCCATCAGCAGATCACACTTGTATAGTTAAGATGCCGATAAAATTTTTTTACAATTATTTGACAACAGCTAGGAGCCAGAACTCTTTTCGACAACATCAAATAATACAAATACCATAGCATTCTACCCAAAAAGTACCTAGAACTAACGCCTATCCATCAGCAGATCACACTTGCATAGTTAAGATGCCGATAAAATTTTTTTACAATTATTTGACAACAGCTAGGAGCCAGAACTCTTTTCGTATACATCAAACAATACAAATACCATAGCATTCTACCCAGAAAGTACCTAGAACTAACGCCTATCCATCAGCAGATCACACTTGCATAGTTAAGATGCCGATAAATTTTTTTTACAATTATTTGACAACAGCTAGGAGCCAGAACTCTTTTCGTATACATCAAACAATACAAATACCATAGCATTCTACCCAGAAAGTACCTAGAACTAACGCCTATCCATCAGCAGATCACACTTGTATAGTTAAGATGCCGATAAAATTTTTTTACAATTATTTGACAACAGCTAGGAGCCAGAACTCTTTTCGACAACATCAAATAATACAAATACCATAGCATTCTACCCAAAAAGTACCTAGAACTAACGCCTATCCATCAGCAGATCACACTTGCATAGTTAAGATGCCGATAAAATTTTTTTACAATTATTTGACAACAGCTAGGAGCCAGAACTCTTTTCGTATACATCAAACAATACAAATACCATAGCATTCTACCCAGAAAGTACCTAGAACTAACGCCTATCCATCAGCAGATCACACTTGCATAGTTAAGATGCCGATACATTTTTTTTACAATTATTTGACAACAGCTAGGAGCCAGAACTCTTTTCGTATACATCAAACAATACAAATACCATAGCATTCTACCCAGAAAGTACCTAGAACTAACGCCTATCCATCAGCAGATCACACTTGTATAGTTAAGATGCCGATAAAATTTTTTTACAATTATTTGACAACAGCTAGGAGCCAGAACTCTTTTCGACAACATCAAATAATACAAATACCATAGCATTCTACCCAAAAAGTACCTAGAACTAACGCCTATCCATCAGCAGATCTCACTTGCATAGTTAAGATGCCGATAAATTTTTTTTACAATTATTTGACAACAGCTAGGAGCCAGAACTCTTTTCGTATACATCAAACAATACAAATACTATAGCATTCTACCCAGAAAGTACCTAGAACTAACGCCTATCCATCAGCAGATCACACTTGTATAGTTAAGATGCCGATAAATTTTTTTTACATTTATTTGACAACAGCTAGTAGCCAGAACTCTTTTCGACAACATCAAATAATACAAATACCATAGCATTCTACCCAAAAAGTACCTAGAACTAACGCCTATCCATCAGCAGATCACACTTGCATAGTTAAGATGCCGATAAAATTTTTTTACAATTATTTGACAACAGTTAGGAGCCAGAACTCTTTTCGTATACATCAAACAATACAAATACCATAGCATTCTACCCAGAAAGTATCTAGAACTAACGCCTATCCATCAGCAGATCACACTTGCATAGTTAAGATGCCGACAAATTTTTTTTACAATTATTTGACAATAGCTAGGAGCCAGAACTCTTTTCCTATACATCAAACAATACAAATACCATAGCATTCTACCCAGAAAGTACCTAGAACTAACGCCTATCCATCAGCAGATCACACTTGTATAGTTAAGATGCCGATAAAATTTTTTTACAATTATTTGACAACAGCTAGGAGCCAGAACTCTTTTCGACAACATCAAATAATACAAATACCATAGCATTCTACCCAAAAAGTACCTAGAACTAACGCCTATCCATCAGCAGATCACACTTGCATAGTTAAGATGCCGATAAAATTTTTTTACAATTATTTGACAACAGCTAGGAGCCAGAACTCTTTTCGTATACATCAAACAATACAAATACCATAGCATTCTACCCAGAAAGTACCTAGAACTAACGCCTATCCATCAGCAGATCACACTTGCATAGTTAAGATGCCGATACATTTTTTTTACAATTATTTGACAACAGCTAGGAGCCAGAACTCTTTTCGTATACATCAAATAATACAAATACCATAGCATTCTACCCAGAAAGTACCTAGAACTAACGCCTATCCATCAGCAGATCACACTTGTATAGTTAAGATGCCGATAAAATTTTTTTACAATTATTTGACAACAGCTAGGAGCCAGAACTCTTTTCGACAACATCAAATAATATAAATACCATAGCATTCTAGCCAAAAAGTACCTAGAACTAACGCCTATCCATCAGCAGATCACACTTGCATAGTTAAGATGCCGATAAATTTTTTTTACAATTATTTGACAACAGCTAGGAGCCAGAACTCTTTTCGTATACATCAAACAATACAAATACCATAGCATTCTACCCAGAAAGTACCTAGAACTAACGCCTATCCATCAGCAGATCACACTTGTATAGTTAAGATGCCGATAAAATTTTTTTACAATTATTTGACAACAGCTAGGAGCCAGAACTCTTTTCGACAACATCAAATAATACAAATACCATAGCATTCTACCCAAAAAGTACCTAGAACTAACGCCTATCCATCAGCAGATCACACTTGCATAGTTAAGATGCCGATAAAAATTTTTTACAATTATTTGACAACAGCTAGGAGCCAGAACTCTTTTCGTATACATCAAACAATACAAATACCATAGCATTCTACCCAGAAAGTACCTAGAACTAACGCCTATCCATCAGCAGATCACACTTGCATAGTTAAGATGCCGATACATTTTTTTTACAATTATTTGACAACAGCTAGGAGCCAGAACTCTTTTCGTATACATCAAACAATACAAATACCATAGCATTCTACCCAGAAAGTACCTAGAACTAACGCCTATCCATCAGCAGATCACACTTGTATAGTTAAGATGCCGATAAAATTTTTTTACAATTATTTGACAACAGCTAGGAGCCAGAACTCTTTTCGACAACATCAAATAATACAAATACCATAGCATTCTACCCAAAAAGTACCTAGAACTAACGCCTATCCATCAGCAGATCACACTTGCATAGTTAAGATGCCGATAAAATTTTTTTACAATTATTTGACAACAGCTAGGAGCCAGAACTCTTTTCGTATACATCAAACAATACAAATACCATAGCATTCTACCCAGAAAGTACCTAGAACTAACGCCTATCCATCAGCAGATCACACTTGCATAGTTAAGATGCCGATACATTTTTTTTACAATTATTTGACAACAGCTAGGAGCCAGAACTCTTTTCGTATACATCAAACAATACAAATACCATAGCATTCTACCCAGAAAGTACCTAGAACTAACGCCTATCCATCAGCAGATCACACTTGTATAGTTAAGATGCCGATAAAATTTTTTTACAATTATTTGACAACAGCTAGGAGCCAGAACTCTTTTCGACAACATCAAATAATACAAATACCATAGCATTCTACCCAAAAAGTACCTAGAACTAACGCCTATCCATCAGCAGATCTCACTTGCATAGTTAAGATGCCGATAAAATTTTTTTACAATTATTTGACAACAGCTAGGAGCCAGAACTCTTTTCGTATACATCAAACAATACAAATACTATAGCATTCTACCCAGAAAGTACCTAGAACTAACGCCTATCCATCAGCAGATCACACTTGTATAGTTAAGATGCCGATAAAATTTTTTTACATTTATTTGACAACAGCTAGTAGCCAGAACTCTTTTCGACAACATCAAATAATACAAATACCATAGCATTCTACCCAAAAAGTACCTAGAACTAACGCCTATCCATCAGCAGATCACACTTGCATAGTTAAGATGCCGATAAAATTTTTTTACAATTATTTGACAACAGTTAGGAGCCAGAACTCTTTTCGTATACATCAAACAATACAAATACCATAGCATTCTACCCAGAAAGTATCTAGAACTAACGCCTATCCATCAGCAGATCACACTTGCATAGTTAAGATGCCGACAAATTTTTTTTACAATTATTTGACAATAGCTAGGAGCCAGAACTCTTTTCCTATACATCAAACAATACAAATACCATAGCATTCTACCCAGAAAGTACCTAGAACTAACGCCTATCCATCAGCAGATCACACTTGTATAGTTAAGATGCCGATAAAATTTTTTTACAATTATTTGACAACAGCTAGGAGCCAGAACTCTTTTCGACAACATCAAATAATACAAATACCATAGCATTCTACCCAAAAAGTACCTAGAACTAACGCCTATCCATCAGCAGATCACACTTGCATAGTTAAGATGCCGATAAAATTTTTTTACAATTATTTGACAACAGCTAGGAGCCAGAACTCTTTTCGTATACATCAAACAATACAAATACCATAGCATTCTACCCAGAAAGTACCTAGAACTAACGCCTATCCATCAGCAGATCACACTTGCATAGTTAAGATGCCGATACATTTTTTTTACAATTATTTGACAACAGCTAGGAGCCAGAACTCTTTTCGTATACATCAAATAATACAAATACCATAGCATTCTACCCAGAAAGTACCTAGAACTAACGCCTATCCATCAGCAGATCACACTTGTATAGTTAAGATGCCGATAAAATTTTTTTACAATTATTTGACAACAGCTAGGAGCCAGAACTCTTTTCGACAACATCAAATAATATAAATACCATAGCATTCTAGCCAAAAAGTACCTAGAACTAACGCCTATCCATCAGCAGATCACACTTGCATAGTTAAGATGCCGATAAATTTTTTTTACAATTATTTGACAACAGCTAGGAGCCAGAACTCTTTTCGTATACATCAAACAATACAAATACCATAGCATTCTACCCAGAAAGTACCTAGAACTAACGCCTATCCATCAGCAGATCACACTTGTATAGTTAAGATGCCGATAAAATTTTTTTACAATTATTTGACAACAGCTAGGAGCCAGAACTCTTTTCGACAACATCAAATAATACAAATACCATAGCATTCTACCCAAAAAGTACCTAGAACTAACGCCTATCCATCAGCAGATCACACTTGCATAGTTAAGATGCCGATAAAAATTTTTTACAATTATTTGACAACAGCTAGGAGCCAGAACTCTTTTCGTATACATCAAACAATACAAATACCATAGCATTCTACCCAGAAAGTACCTAGAACTAACGCCTATCCATCAGCAGATCACACTTGCATAGTTAAGATGCCGATACATTTTTTTTACAATTATTTGACAACAGCTAGGAGCCAGAACTCTTTTCGTATACATCAAACAATACAAATACCATAGCATTCTACCCAGAAAGTACCTAGAACTAACGCCTATCCATCAGCAGATCACACTTGTATAGTTAAGATGCCGATAAAATTTTTTTACAATTATTTGACAACAGCTAGGAGCCAGAACTCTTTTCGACAACATCAAATAATACAAATACCATAGCATTCTACCCAAAAAGTACCTAGAACTAACGCCTATCCATCAGCAGATCACACTTGCATAGTTAAGATGCCGATAAAATTTTTTTACAATTATTTGACAACAGCTAGGAGCCAGAACTCTTTTCGTATACATCAAACAATACAAATACTATAGCATTCTACCCAGAAAGTACCTAGAACTAACGCCTATCCATCAGCAGATCACACTTGTATAGTTAAGATGCCGATAAAATTTTTTTACAATTATTTGACAACAGCTAGTAGCCAGAACTCTTTTCGACAACATCAAATAATACAAATACCATAGCATTCTACCCAAAAAGTACCTAGAACTAACGCCTATCCATCAGCAGATCACACTTGCATAGTTAAGATGCCGATAAAATTTTTTTACGATTATTTGACAACAGTTAGGAGCCAGAACTCTTTTCGTATACATCAAACAATACAAATACCATAGCATTCTACCCAGAAAGTATCTAGAACTAACGCCTATCCATCAGCAGATCACACTTGCATAGTTAAGATGCCGACAAATTTTTTTTACAATTATTTGACAATAGCTAGGAGCCAGAACTCTTTTCCTATACATCAAACAATACAAATACCATAGCATTCTACCCAGAAAGTACCTAGAACTAACGCCTATCCATCAGCAGATCACACTTGTATAGTTAAGATGCCGATAAAATTTTTTTACAATTATTTGACAACAGCTAGGAGCCAGAACTCTTTTCGAACACATCAAATAATACAAATACCATAGCATTCTACCCAAAAAGTACCTAGAACTAACGCCTATCCATCAGCAGATCACACTTGCATAGTTAAGATGCCGATCCATGAAATACCATGAGACGTAGGTAGTCTGGTACAATGTCCTGTTAAAAGGTCTCAAGGACGTACTGGTAACCGCAAAGCTACAACCGCAGAGCCAAGACCTTGTCACGTGGTCTCTCTTGCACACTGGTAGCCTCGGGATCATTGAAAATGCGAGACTTATTTTGTACACATGTGATCATTAAAATGATTATCGTAAAAAAAAAAAGCGGTAACCGCCTTAACGTATCCGGCGATTGTCGAGACAAGAATAAGAATATGTATGAAGAATCGATATATCGATACAGAAAAATTTTCGCCGTCAGTGTAAGACGGAAAAACGACACTGACTCTTTCCTCTGACAATTTATCATCGCTGTGGAAAATCATAGATGACATTGCGGCGGGATCTTGTGTCAGATGCGGGGATTCACAGAATCCATAATCCGCATTGAGTATTCTCGATTATTCGTAATGACGATAAAAAAAAAAAAACGACGCGTGTGCCAAGACCTCCGTACAGAGCTTGAATATCGCTTCTGACGCACAATTGGCACCCTTTGGACTCAACGTGTTTTTTGTTTTCTTCGAGAGAATCGTGGCAGAGGTGGAACGTCACCAGAGTCATTGGTGCTGGTGTTACATCCAGCCCCGGATTTTCTTCGCATTTGATTTTATTTGGGTTATACCTTGAGTTTACAAATATTTAGGATTTTGTGCGCCCTTCTAAAAAAGCGCCACATTTGCGAGACCCTAGACTGCAATGACAGTGAAATGTTTTTTTAAGATTTTTGCTTGCTAAATTCCACTTATTGGCGTTGCGTACTTAGAGAGCGAAAATATTCTCAAGCATTCTAATACTATTGCATATTTCGCCATTTTGCATTGACAAATAGGATTTTCGGCAAAATCAAAATGTCCTAAGTGTCATGAAATCTAAGTGACTCGGTTTGATACTAATGGCAATTATTTTGGTAGCATTCTTACCGTCACCTCCCGGGAAAGAATACTTCGAGCTGCATTTTGCCTATGTATGCTCCTCCCTGTGTATGCCTATACAGTCGAAACCGCTTATAACGAGATTGCTTACAACGATGAATAGGCTATAACGTTGGTACTGCACGGTCCATTCAATGTCGTTATAATCTATCCATATATCGGTTATAACGAGTATCGGCTATAACGACGGTACTGCAGTGCATTTTCAATGTCGTTATAACCGGTTTTGACTGTATATTTAGAGAGGTAGAGAAAGATAGACACAAGCAGAGAGAGAGAGAGAGAGAAAGAGAGAGAGACAGAGAGAGAGAGGGAGAGATTAATTGATTGGATTAATTTCAACAACGAAGGTATAAATAGATTCAATCAATTAATCACTTAATGAGCTAATTATTAATCTCTTTCAGTAATCAATTAATGAGAGAGATTATTATTCGTTAACCAATTAGTGAGATAGATGAATTGATCTTAACAGTCACCTCCTAGAAGGAATACTTCGAGCTGAAGGGCACCCTGTGTATGCCTATATATATATATATAGGCATACACACACACACACACATATATATATATATATATATATATATATATATATATATATAGAGAGAGAGAGAGTTATATATATATATATATAGAGAGAGAGAGTTAGATAGATAGATAAATTGTTTATTAGTGCACTAGGATTTAAAAAAATCCTCTGGCACGCAACCCGCTCGTAAATATGACATTTTTTTGAGAACTTGAAACTCGATATAAAAACAGAGAACGAGAGAGAAAAGAAAAACAATTTATTGTTTTTATTTGTAGAACCAAAGTAGAAATAAATCCAATCAATTAATCTCTTAATAAGCTAATCATTAATCTCTCTCATTAATCAATTCATGAGATACATTATTACTCGTTAATGAATTTATGAGAGAGAGAGAGAGAGAGAGAGAGAGAGAGAGAGAGAGAGAGAGAGAGAGAGAGAGAGAGAGGGAGAGAGAGAGAGGGAGGGAGGGAGGGAGAGAGAGATAGATAGATAGATAAATTTATTATTAGTGTGTTAGGACTAAGTGTCCTCTAGCACACAATCCACAAGTATGATACAGAGAGAGAGAGAGAGATTAATCGATTGAATTTATATCTGCTTTGATTAAATCGATGGGAAAATAAATAAAACAAATATACAATGTTCATTAACTAAGAACCTCAAACGAAAGTTGAACAATTACAATTAAATTTCCAATTGCATTAATGGATCGGAAGGCAGACCGCATTTTTTTTTCGTGGCTCGCGTTCGATAAAATTGTAGGCGAGTCTTCACTAAATTGGATGTAACTAGCTCGCGGCCTTGGGCCTCCAGCGCCAAATTAACAACGCGATCATCGTATTTAACCTTCGAAAATCCGCAACTTCTTTAGGCATTTTTATTTTTGTATATATATATATTTATATATATATGCATATACACGTAATCCCCCGAAGTGATTCAAAAAATTACGGAACATCCTTTGACCTTTCTAGATGACGTACGAAAAATTTATTTATAAGAAATAAAATGGCGACATGTTAAAAAAAAATCATAAAGAGGCAAAACCGCAAAAAATACACTTTTTCCGTAAAAAAAAACATAGTTCCGTGAATTTTCAATATTTTTACCTAAAATTTGGACGTGATACTTCTTAGATATGCTACTTCACATGTCAAAATAAATACCTAAAAAAGATATTTAATCCGACATGTGAAGAGGGTAAATTTTATGGCATGAGGATACTTCAAAATTCAGGTAAGATGGTGAATACAGTTCCATGCGAAGCCGGGTACCATTATATATTTACGCCAATAATTGATCGACGGGTCGATTCTACCCAGGGTGGCCACGAAGGGTTAATTATCGATATGCTCTGGTCGATGAGATCGGCGGACGACCGCCCCCCCCCCCCTCCCCGCCCCTCACGACCTTGAATGAATTACACGAAAATATACACATATACACATACACACACACACACATAATACAGGTAGATATTCCAAACCCGTTGTGTTGGTTATCAGCACATCTGGGTGTTTTGAACGCCATCGTTGAATTTTTTTTTTTTTAACGAAATGTCGATTTTGCGGACTGAATAATCCTAGGAGTGACCTCTCCATAAATATATGCTTTCATTTATCGAGACGTGATTTTAAAGACATTCGGGCTTACGTAATGGTGAATATGGGAACATTGGCTTGCATGAGAACGTTCCACGAAGCCAAATATCTTCAAAATCAACTTTCCCTATGCATATGTGTATTCACATAATTCATAAAATCGCAGGGTCAAGAGAGTTACATGTATATCGACTATTTCAATCTGTGATGTAATTCACAAACTCAAATTATATATATTTGTATACAGGATGTACAAATACTAGCGCCATTGAGATTTTTTTACGTTTTTTTCTTTTTAATTTCGTAAAATCTCTTACCATGCATGATCATTTTGTTGTGTTATCGGCAAATAAACTTTTTTTGTAGTCCTTTTGGGTATCAGAAAAGTTTTGAATAGTTGCCTCCTCGTAGGAACATTTTAGAGGCAATATTTTCATTAACCCTTCACCGTTACACATTCTGGTTATAAGACGCTGCTCACAAGGGGGACGCAATGACCCGAGCCATATTTCAACCATTGCCGCGTTGACTGTATCGTTCCGAATGAGTCATAAAAATTCAGGCTACTAGTTTGAACATTCTAGAATGTGGCATAATTGATAATATATTTTAAACGAATTTTAAAATGGCGGAAAAAAATCAGCAAGGGGCCAATGCGTAAAAAAGGCCCTTTTTAACTAAAAAAAAATCATAACTCTTGCAATTTTCAATTTTTTTCTTCATAAAATCTTGGGGTGATACTCTTGAAATATGATAGTTTAAGGAAAAAAATAGTTCCATAGTGAGCGTTTCAAAAAAGGTATTTATTCTTATATCTGAAGAGCTATTTCGGAGTGAAATAAAAAAACGATAATCCTGAAAAATGAGCGATTTTTTATGAAAAGTGGCCACCAACAACTTATTTTGGCGTGAAGTTACACTTGGTCTCATTTCGACCCCGAGTGACTGCGGAGGGTTAAGTGAAACACTGTAAACAAACTTTTTCTTTTCTTGCATACCTCTGAAATTTTCAAAAACCATTTTATATGCAATAGAATAGGTAACTATTCACGATTATTTGGATAGCAAAAAGTATTACACGAAAGCTAATTTTTCGAAAAAGCCACAAAAAGATCATGTGACTCAGGGGATTTTACAAAATTAATAAAAGCATAAAAAAATATCAATAAAAGTGAAATTTTTTCTTAGGGCCAAAATTAATATTCTAATAGGTCATGATCCAATCTAGCATCCCTTTAAGTATGACGGGGTATTTACGAAATTCCCTGTATATATAATATATATTAATGCCAAACATTTTTGGTGACATTTCTATGTACGAACGATTCGTCAAAAATCCCATGATATTCGTCGTCCTGTAAAATTTGCAAATACACAAATACAATCCTTCGGCTGTGTATACACATTTGTATCCCCCCCCCCCCCCCCCCCCCGCATATTATACAATCATTTTGAGCTCACGAAATTTTACGATAATATAGCCCGTTCGTTCTCTGCCGTTCAACGGCGATAGTTGTTCAAAAAGATTAATTGAACTCGGGAATTAATAATTCACAAAAATGTGTGATGCAACGCGAGATTTAAGCAATCGCGTAGGACATTGTGTCATGTGTGTATATACATATACATAGGTGTACAATATATTCGTTTTTTTTTTTGGTCGACGATTTCCACACATTCTTTGACTAATACCTTGCGAGAACCAGTTTGAATTGGACGCATAAATTAGCCTCGCCGAATTCATAGAAGAGAGTAACGTTTCAGAGTATAAAAAGATAACGCCCGAGACTGCAATAATTATAAGTAGCGGTTTTTGGTGGAAACAAGAAAATAAGCAAAGCTCCCGTGGCAAATAATTCTGCTCTTATCGGTCGAGGATTCGGATGGAACTTAATTAACTGAAATAAACGAATGTTTGTTCTAAGCTTCAGGTCAGAGAAGACCAATGACAGACTATCAAATGATAATTTCAGTTTCAGTGACGTTAAGGAAAAAAAATATTATTGTTTCCATTGGTTCGATTTTTCCATTTTTAACATTGTAAAAAAAATTACTTTCATCAGAGGGGAGAATTGAATAATTAATTTCGAAAGAATATAATGAATATACGAAAATGTGGCTTTTTCTTTGAGAATTTGTATCAAATGATAATTTCAGGTTTAGTCTCGGTAATGAAAAAAATTAAAGATTTTTTTCCATTCGTGTGATTTTTTTTAAATTTTTAACGTTCGGAAAAGGATTTGGTGGAAGTGGAAGGAAGTAAAGGGAAAAATAAAAATAAAAGAGAAAGGGAAGAATTAAATGGAAAGAGAATTAAAAGATGAGTTTGTTTGGGTTGTTCAAACCCAAACGTTCAAACAAACAAAACAATCAATATGAAAAAAAAATGTGTTTTTGTTTTTTTTTTAGTGAATTATTTCGGCTTGTGAAGTGCTTATGGCGAGGATTTCCATGAATCTTGTTGTCTACCCAAGAAAGCAATTCCGTCGATTGAATAAAACCGAAGTTTTAAAAAACATTTATAATATCGAATTTCATTTTGTATTTTTTAAATCATATGTTTGTGATTTGTATTTTCTCAAAAATATTTTGAAATACGAAAACTGTTTCGCAAAAAAATTAAATGAATGAGCGAATAAATGTTTTGTAATATGTTTAAAAATTCAATTTGATTCGGCAAAGAATATTAAACGAATAAATAAATATAGTTTTCAGTTGAAAAATCAAATTGAATTTGATTTGAAAAATTGTATAAATAAATTAATATTAGATGAAGTAAAAAGTTCTGAGCGTTTTTTCGCTTTATTTCGACGATGAAATTAACATAATTAGGATTATTCGATTCAGATCAAATATGCGCCGTTTTGTTCGATAACTTTTGTTCATTTTGAAGGCAATTTCATAATTCCGCGATTGAAGAAGTCCTCGTTCCTATTGGTAAAAAACTTGACCAGCTCATTTTCACAAGCCTCTCTTGAGGCCAGTTTTGTACCATCAAGAACATTTTGCAAATGCTTGAAAAGGTGATAATCGCTTGATGCCAGGTCTGGACTATACGGCGGGTGCGATAGAACCTCCCATCCAAGCTCTCGGAGCTTCTGGCGCGTCGTTAAAGATGTGTGCGGCTTGGCGTTGTCTTGATGGAACACAACACCCTTCCTATTGGCGAATTCTGGCCACTTCTGGTCGATCGCCTGCTTCAATCTGGTCAGTTGTTGATAGTAGAGGTCCGAATTGAGTGTTTGGCCCGATGGGAGTAGCTCATAGTGGATGATTCCCTTCCAATCCCACCAAACACACAGCAAAACCTTCTTGGCCGTTAATCCGGGCTTGGCGATCGTTTGAACCGGCTTACCGCGATTGGACCACGATCTTTTTCGACTGTTGTTCTCGCATGTGACCCATTTTTCATCGCCAGTCACCATCCGCTTCAAAAATGGGTCGATTTCGTTACGTTTCAGCAAAGAATCGGAGGCATCAATTCGGTCCAAAAGGTTCTTTTGCGTCAATTCGTGTGGCACCCATACAACGAGCTTCTTCCTGAGACCAGCCTTATGCAAATGTTTCCAATCGGTTTTCTGGCTAATCTTCAGTTCCTGGGCAATGGAATAGGTGCTCACATGCCGGTCCGACTCAACGATTTCCATGATTTTATCGACATTTTCGACGATTGGCCTACCAGAGCGTGCCTCATCTTCGACGCCCATATTACCAGAATGGAATCGTTGGAACCACCGCATTGCTGTTGCATTCGATACTGTATTGGGTCCATAAACAGCATACATTTTTTTGGCCGCCTGCTCCGCCTTTTCACCTTGGTCGTAATGGTACTAAAGAATAAATCGAATTCTCTCTTTTTTTACCTCCATTTTGAAACGCTGTAACACACAACTGGCTTCACCAAACACAAAACTGTCAAAGAACTTTTTTTGAAGCGTAATGTCATCTTTAAATCGCCGTATAGTATGACCCGATGCGATGTATACATCGTGATATATGGCTCACTAAAGACATTTAGTGGAAAACGCTCAGAACTTTTTACTTCACCCAATATAATTTTCAATACCCTATAAAATAGAATTTAAGTTGACAAAAAAAATTGAATGCATAAAAAAATGTAATATTTGAAAAAAACTTGTCTGGCTTGTCCAGACGTCTTGCACGTCCACAGACGCAGCATTGGGTAGACATTTCAAGGACGCAATTACGAGGGAACGCGTTTAAACGCGACTCAATGACTACTGGGGTATTTTCTCCCCGTGCGATTTGATAGTATAGAATTATTGGGGGGGGGGGGGGGTCAACCAGACCCGGATTTTCCAATTGCATTTGAGAATGCGTGGCGACAGCCGCATTCGAGCCAAAGATGAAGGAAGATAATGGACAAGGAAGAAGAAGAGAACGAAAAAAAAAAATAACACTGCTGACTATAGAAGAGGGCCGACAAGGAAGAGAGATCAAGACTGCAAAAAATGGTCTCGTACGCCTTTCATGGCCGAGAAATTAGCTGTACGAGTTGGGGCATTCAGGGTCGTTTCACGACTGCACAACGCGATCGGCGACCGCGCGCTATAGCGCGACCTTGCCGGGAGTTTCGTTCTTTCTCCTTCTTGATGATCCATCCCTCCCTCGCCCCCAGCCCCTCGCGAATTGGCTACTCCTCGTCCGGTTATTCATTGAAAATAACCGATCTGTATTCCGTTCGTACTGTATCGCGAAAAACGACGTATGAACGCGGAATAACCCGTGAGAATTCTCGACAGCTTCGTTCCCCTCGAATCGCAAATGTTTTTTTTTTTTGCACAATTTCCTTGGGTACACATTTTTTTTCAAGAGATCACCCATTCGTATTGGCGACGATCGACTCGTAACTCGCAAAATGCCGAGTTAGAAAGTTATTGCAGGGTCATATTTTTTGTCAATAAAATAATATTATTGTTTAATTTTATTTGAATATGTAGCAAGATAATATTATTTTTAAGTAAAATAATATTATTTTGCAAAGGATATTATCGAATAAAAAGAAGGAATTTGTACAATAAAAATTAGAAACATTTATTCTTGGTCATGGCAAATAAAAATGTTCACTTCTTCGTACACGTGTCAATTTTATCAACGTTTTCATTCTTTCGAAATATTACTTTGCGAATGAAAAAAAAAGCAACACTCACAATGATTTATTTGTTTATTACGATATCGTTGAAATTTTTGGAAGATTGAATCAATTAATTTTTAATGTTCTTATAGAAACAGTATCAGAGAAATTCAAACAATGGGAATTTCAACTAGTTAATTTTTAAAGGTATTCACGTGTATTTTATTTGTTTCAAATTATTTCTTGTTGTCTGAATATTTCTTAACCTACCTTGTTTAACAACCATTCATTTTTATTTTTCCATATTATTATTATTAATATTTTTTAGAATTAATAAATTATCATTTTAAATTGATAAATTATTATTTTTATATTAACAAATAAATAATTGATATATTCGTAAATTGATATCAAACATTGATTACTCCAACATCGAATAGATTCAAACCGAACGCGCTAAAACTGGATCTAAAGCACCTAGCATTAATCCGAAGAATTTAAATGAAATTTCGGTGATCGACCCCGATGCGTGGTGAATTCACGAGACTTAATCCTGTACGCGTACGAAGAGATATAAATGCGTCAAATTCAAGGAATATTTGTGATCCGCATAAATAAGTAGCAATAAAGTTGGAAAGGTTTTTTTTTCTCAACGGCCGACTATTCCGAAGTCTGCCGTTGAAAAAAAAGTCTGCTGCGTAAAAACTTATTCATACTGCAAACAAATGTATAACTTTGGATAAAAAATTAAGAAAAAAACACAGGTGAATATTCTCAAAAGTAATTATCGCTGTTTAGCATTAGTTGCTGATACTTTTTTACAGAGTGACACTTTCTGACACTGAAAGAAAGTGGTATTTTAATTAAAAAATGAAAAAAAAATGTACATTTTTCAAGATCATCGATCTGCAGAAAAATATTCCAACAAATTCCAAGAAAAGTTTGCAAATTCTTCGAGCCCTCTCAACAAGTACACGAAGCTCAAAAAATCCTTAAAAATAATCCATATTTGAATGAATTTAATAGTGACGAGAAATTACAATAAATTATTCATTTTAGCGTTATTGCAAGAGCTCTCGGTAATAACTTTAGTTAATTAGTTTAGGGCTTTTTCGAGGCGCGAATTTTTTTTCTGCAGATCTAACTTGAGACGATCACAATTATGAATATTATAAAGAGAAGCAGAAAAACTTCGACAAACCCAAACTAACCCAAAAAAAATTGTCACTCCTGCACATTACAAGCAATTACAATATAATATTCCAAATTCAATCGTTTGTTTGGGTTCGTTTAGCAGCGGTTTAGAACGAAAACAAAAAAATTTTAGACCACTTTTCACCAAAAATGTCAAGATCACCAAATTGCAATGAAAAGTTCGAATCCAATAGCATCCGTGCAACGTATTTATCGCAATGAATTGTTTCGAAGATTCAACTCGTGCACTTTTCGAATCTTCACTTTTCGAATCTTCACTTTTCGAATCTTCACTTTTCGAATCTTCACTTTTCGAATCTTCACGTTTCTCTCTCTCTCGCCACGCGCCCACGTGACACAAGGAGGAAGTTAATTATTCATAAGTTTGACGAGGCTCGTTGCGTCGATAACTCGGTGCAGAGCCCGGTGTCATAATGCATCTATTGTGTGTACACACCGCAACACGACAAAACGAGAGACGAGTATATAAAATCTTGCGTCAGCCCTGGACTTCTGTCATGCCTGATTGTTAATTCTTTATTTACGACTCGGTGCTCGTGAAGTTTTAAGGAGGTTGCTCAGCTATCGCGTAATGTTAAGAATTTGCTGAAATTTATTGACAATATTTGCGAACAGGTGTTGCGGCTTCGTGCAAAATTTCAAGTCATTCGTCTGCATGCACTGCCACAAAAAAAAATTAATTTAAATAGGATCTATTTGAATTAAATAAGTTTTTTCCTTGTCTCGCGGCCTACTACGACCCTATTTGTTTCAAATATTTTTATTTTATTTTTTCAAACTATTCTTTTTAAATATTCAATATATTCAAATTAAATAAATAAAGACAAAACACGATATATCGCACGAATACGAGAAAGGAATATAGGTTTGTGATATAAAAGTGCGGTGAAAAAAAGTGAAATTATTTTTCTTTTTTTTTTACTAACAAGGTTGTTTTTTGGAGAAAAAAGTAAGGTATCGTCGTGCCTTTTATTAAGAGGTTACGTGGGTTTGAAAATGTCAAAAAATCCATTTTCTTAAATTTTATTATCTAATAGTACAATATGTCTACAATGTTCTCCCAAAGTTTTAAGTCAATCGGAGTAAAAGTCTAGGAGAGAGAGCCTTTGGGAATTCCCCCCATTGGGAAAGACCGCGGCAGGGAGCGACGCACGTATACGCATTTTTCTCAAAACACTATTTTTGAAGTCGGTGGACATGATTTGTCAAAAACTAATGCACCGATCTTATTGAAATTTTGCATACTTCTTCAAAATAGCATTGACTAGTGATTGAAAGAAGGTTTTTATTTTTTTTCGATTACAACTAATTTTACAAGGCTATACGTAGTGTAAATTGTACCAAAAATTGAACTATTTTGCATACAACTCTGCCAAAAAATATAAATTTCAATTTTTTTAAAATCCTTCGTTCATTCACGAGCTATACTTATCTACTAAGAGAAAAAATTTGGTTTTTTAATGTCAAATAAAGCTATCATGAGTTATCCTGACCACCACGACGACACTTTTTTTTGAGGGGTCTCCGGAAACCAGGTCCAACCGGCTGAATTTCCCAAATTTTTGGGTGAATTTTTTTTAAAATATTGTTGAAATGTTGCTCTTTTATGTATTTAACATTTTGGATAAAATCATTTATATATTATATTTTAAAAAAATATAGAAAATATGCTTTTTTTGAGAGGTTACGTGGCTTCGAAACCCACGTATCCCATTAACCGGCGCGACTATTTATGTATAGAAAAACGAACTATTTTCCTCAACTGCAGGACTTTACAATAGTCTTCTAATGAAAACTAAGCCATGAGATTTTTGAAAGACTGAATAGTGTACCATTTTTTCCGTCTGTCTCTTATGTCTTATACTACCAGATGAAACCAAATTACAGATTTATTAGAAATAAATGAAATATTTAGTTATTCGACGATATTAAATAAATCTTTATTTGAATAAATAAATATATTTAGAATAAATAATTTTGATGATGGAATGCAATCGGAAATGTTTGATTTCACGAAAAATCTAGTTAATTCAAATTTGAAAAAAAATCAAATAGACGCATCTAGTTAACATTAAAAGGATTTTTCTGTCAGTGTAATTGTTGAACAATTAATTATTTAAGTTAGGCTCTTATGCACGGACGACTTAGCAAAAGCTATACGATAACTCTGATACGACTCTCGCAACGTAATAAAAATGCTAAGCATTAAATACAAATAGGGATGAAAAATTCTCAACATTTTTATAAATAATTTCAACGAAAAGTAAAGCGTTTTGTCTGTCTCGTTATTGAGATATTCTTGAAATGAAACAGAAAATTTCAGCTAATTTGCGTAAAACGATGAAGCGCGCTACGACACGTGACAGTCACGTTGCTGTCACGTTGGTCATTGTGAATAGGCGCCGCAATTGGAAACGCACAAAGTATTACTTCCTCGTTATAAATTTCTTACCGCACTTTCATAAAGAATATTTTTATATGTTTTTATCATCGTTATTTTTGTTCCGCATGATTACATGAGAGAGTAATACAACACAAAAAGTTTGCAAAGAAGTTGATAATTAAAATTTTTTTATTATCAATCGAATAAACTTAACGGACTTAATTTTAGTTAACTTAACCTTTTTATTGCGTAATAACTCAAGAATTGTATGTAGTATACAAACTGTTTTTTTTAACAGCGTACCATTTCTTTAATATTCTTTTTTTACTTTTTTGGCTCACGCACGTATTAATATCAATAACAAAAAAAATATAACCTTTTTGTTTCAAACCAATTCAACAGAAGCTAGAGCTTACGCCCTTTTACAACTCACGTTACAGTCTCCCTAGAAGATACTGCCATACGGCGCCGTTTTTTAATAATTTTCTAAAAAAAAACTATTTCAATAGGTAAAAGTAATGACAAATAACACCCCAAGTTTTTAAATTGTAAAACAAAGCGTTCTTTTCTTTAACCCTTCGTGGTCTCACTTCCAAATTCAATCGCGGTGGTCACACGTGGGTCGATTCTACCCAGTCAGTTTTCAAAAAAGTATTGTGATCAAACTATCCGTCCGAAGTGATTCAAACAATTACGAAACATGCTTTGAACTTTCTAGATGATGTACGAAAAATTTATTTATAAGTAATAAAATGGCGACATGTTAAAAAAAATTCACAAAAAGGTGAAAACGCAAAAAAAGACACTTTTTCGCTCAAAAAATCATAGTTCCGTGAATTTTCAACATTTTTACGTAAAATTTGGACGTGATACTCCTTAGATATGTCACTTTTGAGAAAAAAATAGTAGCATAGTGCACGTTTCAAAAAAGGTATTTATTCCGACATGTGAAGAGGGTAAATTTTATGGTATGAGGATGCTTCAAGCTGCAGGTAAGATGGTGAATACAGTCCCATTCGAAATCGGGAATTATTATATATTTACGCCAAAAATTGATCGATGGGTTGATTCTACCCAAGCTGACCACGAAGGGTTAACATAAAAGCTTATTTTCAGCTCCCTAAAGGTATCTTCCCCCTTTAAAAATCTTTGCATCAATCGGGGTTAAATACTGAATAAATTGGAACTATGAACTATGGCTCAGGAGCTGCAAAGTATTTAATAAACAACCTAATTAGCCAGGAATTATGGCTTGACCATGGTGCAACTAAACATCGACCTCAAGAAGCCTTCAAGAATACAGTAGATAAGGTACGAAAGAGATCAGAAGTACGTATTTGAGGCGCCTGGAAATGTATGGATTGCCGAGTCAAAAAGAATTTGCTGCGAGACTATAATGGCACAAAAGCTACGAGAATGCTTGACAATTGAGACATTTTCTTCGTAAGAAAATAATTTCTACAAATTGAAATGTAACATGATAAAATATAACTTATTGTTTTCTTCGATTATATCTTTGCTCAATTATCTGAGGTTTATAATTATCTGAGGCAACTTTGGAATCTGATTGCTCCAATCCTAGTTCGCATAAATATCAAACTCTCGCAGCTGTCAAAAGTACAAGTAGTTACGGTGCTGTTAAGGTCAGACGTGTACAATTCGTAGTAGCTGGGAATTTACTACGTACATTTAACGACCCAAAAAAGGATTCTCTGTGAAAATATAATTACGCGAAGGCCAGAGATAAATTAAATGCTTACAGAATTTGCATTTCTCATATACGATGAAGTTAACTTCCTTTTTTTACAATATTTACAATATTGATAACTTTGCTGGAATTAATATTGTTTAAATCCAGGTTTAAATTCTGGATTAATTTAGGCTACTCAGGTTAAATAGGCAAACTCCTTAGCTAATTTAGTCCCGGTTGAAATTAAACCGAGCTCAAGAAGCTTTACGGAAAAATCCAGTAGTTGCGACCCGTCAAAGGTCAGACAAACAAAATTTCAGTAATCTCAGAATTTCGGATTAACCTGTTATCGTGCAACGACTCGTAAAAAATCGAATAATTATAAAATCTTCAGCACAACCAAATCGAGCGTTATCCCAATTTCTATTTTTTTAGTAACCTTGGACATTATCTTTGCAGCTGCAGTTGTAAAAAAAAATGTCTATAAACGTTAAAATTTTTTCATACCGAAGATAAAAAGTAAGAATGTAAAGAAAAAAAAACAATCATTCAGTTCTAACGAAGCGAGCTCGGTCATCGCTATACGTTCCGCTATTTCGTTACGAGATTTTACGCTCACCTGCGTTCTTGTCCAGTATCTCGTGGAACCGGTCGACGTACTGCATGATGATCGACATTTTTTTTGCGCTTTTTTTTTATCCACAGAGGCGTTGATTCCTCAGTATTTATCTCCGCACTATATGTAACGGACTTACACGGTGAGACAGCTGACGTGTTTCTTTACGACTCTGCAATCAGAATGATAAGAAAAAAACAATTTTATAAATCCACGAATACATAATAAAATTCTTGCCACCGTAATTCGCAATTGTGAAGAATAAAAAAAAAGCCCGAGTTAAAAAAAAAAAGAAACAATTCTTCAATTAAGCAATCAACGCAAAACTACAGGCTCTTCCAAATATCGACATTTCTCGTCTTCTAATGTCCTTCTATCATCGATGCCTTCGAATACTATGAATATTCTTCTATCCATATTCTTCTATCCATTTTGAGAATCCGTTAAACTATTTTAAAAAAAACCAATTCACAAGACATGAAAGCCATTGAATGAAAAATACAATACATATGTATATATTCCAGGGTGATTGACATTCATTGACTGTTTCGATACACTCATTTAGTTTTTTTTCTTTCAAAGTCAAATATCTAGGGATGTACCTAGATAGGCGTATGACCTGGAACAAACATATGTAACTGAAAAGAAAAGAGCCTGATCTAAAACTCAAAAAACGGATGGCTTCAACGTTGAATGATTTCAATGGCTAATTGAAAACAACTTTCAGCTATCTATATATATTAAAGGGCGTCGCAAAATGACCTGAAATTTTTAATTGCGCGCAATTTTATTTGTGTGCGAACATAGAGTACTTATTTTTTAAACCTGGCATCAGGAAGTATTGATGTTCAGCCATGAAGAATGACACGATCGAGCAACGCATAGAAATTGTGAAATTTCACTGCGAACATATATATCACTGCGAATATATTCATACTTTTCAAATAAATAATACGTTTTATTAATAAATTAAAATGACAGGTCGTTTTGAGACACGCTTTAATATTTATATATACAATCAGTGTCACAATAATATTTTTTTTAATAAGAATATTATAGTCACTACCTTTATCATACTATTATTAAGATGTCTATTGTTGTTAAAAATATGATATATTGTGTTGTCCGGAAAGTTCGTGCCGATTCTTCAACGTACCACCTACCCAGAATACAGTGGGTACAAAAAGTATTTGTACACCGTTTGTTTTTCAAATTGTCCTACAAGAAAATAAAATGCTTTAGCATTTTATTTTTTTTCGAAAATAAAATGCTTTAGCATTTTATTTTTTTTCGAAAATTTTTGTCAAACATTTTATTTTTCTTCGAAAAAAAAATGATAAAGTATTTTATTTTTTTTCGCAGGATAATTTGAAAAAACACGTGGTGTACAAATACTTTTTTTACCCACTGTATATATATATATATATGAGGCATTCCACGCCATTTCACCTCATATCATTCCATGATTTTTATGACTAGTCTAATCGTGGGCCCATTTTTCCTTCTATTTTTTTCGAATTATTAAAAGAGAAATGATCAATTTCTCTTTTAATAATTCTATTAATTTCTCGTTTAATTTCGAATGATTAAAAGAGAAAATTATTTCGAGATTAAAATGATAAAAATCTTCTCAAAAAAATATGATTAATTAAAAAAAAAATAGAAGAAAAAATGGGCCCGCGATGAGACTGGTCTTAAAAATCATAGAATATGTCACTCTATTTTAGACAATCCTTTGAAAAAAAATAAAAAACGGCAATCATCCTTAAAAAAATAGTTTTCAATTTCGAAGCAAAAAATACGTGATTCAGTATAAATGATAATTTTTTCATCTTTTGTCATGGCAGTATGCTTCAAAATGAAGAAAAAAACATAGATATATTGACATTTGTCGATATCTCAATTAGTTTAGGAGTTATCGGCGTTTAAACGTTTTTAAAACATCCGAAATCGACATTCTTTGGAAAATTATAACTCCTAAAAGAGAAGAGACAAAAATCTAAAAATTGGTGTGGATATCCCTTTCATGGAGTACAATTTTGCAAAAAAAAAAATTAGGAAATTAAAAAAAGGTCAGGCTCACGGGCTAGGTGAAATGGCGTCGAATACCTCATATATACACATACATAATATTTATAATAATAATTATCATCTCAATAACAATATGATAGAGTGCCTAATATAGCACCCAATACTATCATTACTATATACTATTACCTATAATTTTTTTACTTAGTACCATATATTATATAATATATTATATATATTATATATATTCATGCATTTTTTTAATAGGTTTTCCCTTTTCCTTAATGGCTTGATGCATTTCTTTATAATCAAACGTTCAATACTTGTGGCCAAGGCAATACGTACATACATACAAATTTATATATATGTATATATTTATATATTTATATGTGTGTGTGTGTGTGTAACAACAATTTCTTAGCGATCCGAGTGGAGTACACGCAAGACAAACTCCAGTCGTTTGTCGTCCATGTATTCGTGGTTTGTCGAGGCTCGCGAGAGTCTCTTGCCACATACGTGATCGAGGGCGTATTACTTAACGCACATATGTGAAGCTAGTCGGAGGTGGTGCGGCCGGCATACACGAGCCTCGGTCGTAGTGTAAGATTGGCAGCGTTACAGTGGCAATGCTGCGTCGACTACATGAGTAGTGTGCCTCGCATATGGTGGCCAGTAAGCCAGCAGTACATCGTTTTTTTTTAATTGTTGTATCGGCCGAGCTATTATTATCGACAACAGTATCGATAAATTACACGACCTCAGTCTCATCGCGTATGGAAATACCCATTGCGAGAAGAATGAGAGATATTTTTTTCTATGCGTTTTTTTTTTGGTCTTTTGTTTTTTTTCTCAATAGAATAAAATGGAAGATGATGGTGGGACGCAAGGAGGAGAACGTAATTCAAGGCACTCGTGCAATTATTTATTTATACATTTTATATTTTTATTTATTTGTACGTTTATAATATATTTGTGATTTATTTTATACTTTTTTGTTATTTTTAATCCCGTCGAGAGTGACACTCCCCGAGGACGTTTTTCCTTCGCGTGTGACTCTGTCGAACTTGAAATAGTTGTCGCGTTTGCGAAAAAAAAAGTATTGAATAATCGAAAGGATTTTTTTTCTTTCAATTACAATCACGCGAAAATGTTGTAACTTTTCGTAACACGAAGGGGCGGGGGGGGGGGGGGTAGTGGCGACCAATTTATTTAAGCCTTTGTGGTCACCCTGGATAGAATCGACCTGTCGATCAATTTTTGGCGTCAATATATAATAGTTCCCGGCTTCGAATGGGAATGTATTCACCATTTTACCTGGAGTTTGAAGGATACTCATAACATAAAATTTACCCTCTTCACATGTCGGCATAAATACCTGATTTCGAAACGCGCACTATGCTACTATTTTTTTCCCAAAAGTAGCATATCTAAAGAGTATCACGTCCAAATTTTAGGTAAAAATATTGAAAATTCACGGAACTATGAATTTTTTAAGCAAAAAAGTGTATTTTTTTTGCGTTTTCACCTCTTTATGAATTTTTTTTAACATGTCGCCATTTTACTTCTTATACATAAATTTTTCGTACATCATCTAGAAAGTTTAAAGCATGTTCCGTAATTTTTTGAACCACTTCGGACGGATAGTTTGGTCACAATTTTTTTTTGAAAAGTGACTGGGTAGAATCGACCCAATTGTGACCACGAGGGCTTAATTTTGCCTCTGGTTTATTTCGATTTCTTTTTTTTTTTCGATTTTTCGAAAGAGCACGTCCAACGAATATTCCCGTAAAAATGATTCGACGGTCAATCGGCAACTTCGCTCGTATCAATGTTTACTCTCGCTTCGAACGAAGCGTTGCGACTATTAAAATTTTTCCGTCTCCTCGGGTCAATCGGCGCGTCGAATCTGTCGAATTTCCAATGCGGCGCAATAAGCGAGAGAATTGTTTTTTCTTTTTTCATCGTATACGACGAATCAAAAAAAGGTGATATTACACAAACATCATCGAGCCTCGATTAATGACACACACACACACACACACACACACACACACACACACACACACACGCATAGCCGATGTATGAAAATTCCTCGGAGCTTGGACGATTATGTTGTCGTATATGTGGTCATCGCGCGCCGATTTATTACCAGAAATTCTCGTAACCGCTGTTGTGCGTATACCGTGAGCGAAATAATACGACGATGCCGACAACGGCGCGGGTGTGTTAGCGGGTTGAATTTAACGGGGTCAGTAAGCCAATTCTTCGCATGGCTTACGGACAACGAGCGCACACGCGATTTTGTAACGGAGGTATGTACGTTTGCTTTTCGCTTTCGATGCACCCACAACCCGATCGAAAAAACGTTTCACGTACTCAAGGCCGCAAACGAAGGCGCGAACTCGCGTCAAAATAAAAAATAAAAAAAAAGTAAGAAAAGCGCGATTATGAGCATTGATAGAGAGGGAGAGAGAGAGAGAGAGAGAGAGAGAGAGAGAGAGAGAGAGAGGAAGAGTGGTGGGAGGATGACAGATCACATGTCATCGTCGAATATCGTGGTAATTTGACATGTCGACGATTTTGAGAACTTTCATTTCGAGAAATAATAATATTTTTAATATATCGAGAATTGTTGTTGAAAAATAAATTTTTCGTACGGAAGCATCGTGAAAATATCGACGAGTTTGTTTGGGTTCGTTCCTTTTTTTTCGGACGATAAAAATATGATTAACTCAAACAATCAATCGACATGAAAGGTTTAGAGCAAGTTAAGGGAACATTCTAGTGTACATTTTTTTAAATCGTTTTTTTTTAATTATCCAAAAATATGGACTTTCATGAACATGCTGGTATATTTTGGTCCGGAAGTACGAAAAAAAAATTCAACCAGCTGCGCGAGCACGTTTTTCGTGAGCCGACTTTTTCTCGAAACGTCGTTTTTTAAAACGGTCTCAAATTTTGCCACATCATTCTTCACGCCATTCCTTAACGTCGTACGGAAGCGTTTTTTTTTTTTCAAATAAAAAACTGTCGAAAAAAGGCCGAATTTGACACTTAATTTTGAAATGATCACCATTTTGTTAATTTTTATCGAAAAAAAAAACATCTACCCTACGCCTTTGCAGTTTTTCATACTGATTGATGATCTTTTTGATTTTTTTCTTTCAGACAATTTTTGGAGGAGTAGGACTGTCCACCGTCAGGCACTATTTTTTTTAGGCATCATTTTGCAATGGCCAAAAAAATTATATGAAAAATAAAGATAAAACATTGAAACACTATAAACGAAAAAAAAAAGTCGAAATGATTATCGAATTTTATTTTTTTAAATAATGAAAATCAGCCATTTTTAAGGCAGTCACGTTGGAATAGTCATTTAATTTTGAAGAATAAATAGTATCTGCAAGTATCTGAATGTTTCTGAAAGGTTTAGAGTGAGTTAATTTTGAAAAATAATAATATCAAGAAGACCATAACAGGAAACTACTTTAAAAAAAAACAACTTTCGCTCCCTTTTTTACGAACTGATCGCGTTTGTCTTTCAGAAATTTCGTAATGCCACTTTTCCGAATTTCTCTAAGGCCCTGCTTTCGAAACGCTTCGAAGACCGGTTTGGAAACTAGTCAAGTCTTCGTGGAACAGTCGCCCTACGAAAAGACGTGAAAAAATTATGATCGTTTACAAATTTTTCGGAATCGCACGCGAAGACCTTTGAAAAAATGGAAAATTGATAAAATTGTAATAGGGAAAAAAGTGAATGAAGGTAGATATGCAAAGGAGTAGGTACAGGTAAGATTGATCAAATATTGCGAATCTATTACTTCGAGAAAAAAAAATTTTTACGTCGTAACTGTAAAGCCAAGTGAAACTTTTGGCCAAGGTTGTACCTACAAAATATGTCCTTAAGGTAGTACTCTCGCCAAGGCGTTTTTCTATTGATTTTTTATTTATTTTGAGGACCCACTCAGGACACTTTTAAGTAATTACCTGCAAAATTTCAAAAGAATTCACCGTTGTGTATTCGTGATATTAGCAATCAAAGATTGCGCGGTTTTACACGTGTTCTTAAGGGGAGCAGTAGAAAATTTCACATTTCACGCAATAGCTTCGAAACTTTTCTACAGATTTTTTTTTCTCAATTACAAAGGAACATATGACGAAGTGGGTTGAAAAAAAAAACATGAATTATGACCGTCCAGTTTCAGAGATATAGCGATTTAAATTAAGCAATTTCTAGCGACGCTAGCGCCAAATATCAGGACAAAAATTTGCTGGGCTTGCGACGTTGCCACGATCTCCGCGCTCGCTGGACTACAATAGTGTGCGCATATCCGTAGACGTATAGTATCTACGTATTAGTAGCCTGAATGGATAGTCTGATACAAAAGTGAGGCTTAGGTGAGATGGAGGGAGCGTTGTTATTTTTGGAACTATAAACATTATATTAGGCGTTTTCATTATTACTTTATACATTTTTACATGCCGATAAAATGTAACAACCTATTATTATAAGGATATTTCGAAATATTTCGAAGCTTTCATCCATTGAGCGGAGAATAAACTTTTCAACGTGACTGTGACGAGACTACTATCTTAATGTGTGACTCGACGATTCACGAGACGATCACGAACTTTGGATTCAATAGGTGTCATCATTCTCGTATATTGCTTGTAGTGTAGGTACGTCCGTGTCGTGTATGCGTACAGGTACTTTTTGTTTGTACATGTATGAACATCCACACATTTATTGAATTACGAGACGCGAGGAACCAGCATGTATTTTGTCATTACGCTCAGTCTCCTCTCTCTCTCTCTCTCTCTCGCTCTCTCTCTCTCTCTCTCTCTCTCTCTCTCTCTCTCTCTCTCTCTCTCTCTCTCTCTCTCTCTCTCTCTCTCTCTCTCTCATTCGCACACGATCGCGTTGTGTAACGGTATTACGAGCTTCTTCAGGTTAACTCGATTCGTTCGTTTCTAGAGCCGAAAATAAGAGTGAAAAACGTCATTCCAAGTGTCTGCCCCGTTCCTCGCTACCGTACTACGTGTTTCTATAGGCATATTAACACGCGTATATAATCGAACGGAGCCATCTTTATCGACCGGATTGTTACGTGATTGTGTAAAGGATGTAATTGCGCTTCCAATGAAACATTTTTTAGGGTTCTCGACTGAAGTTTTATTGACGATTCGTTTTGTACGTTGGAAAGTATTGCTCATGGTGAAAGTAAAAAATTCTTCAATAGAATTAAATTGTGAGTAAAATGTTTTTTTTTTTCTTCAATTATTTGTAGCTTGTGGAGAATGAATTGTAAAAATAAGCAAAGAATTCTTGCACGCCAAAGTTACGGGTGCTACAATTTTGCAATGAGCCATTAAATGTTGTCTAGTAAATTAATGAAGTTATTGTAGAATTCAAATGGTATGATGAATTCGAATAGTCAATTTAATGATTGGTCATATAATGAGAGGGGTGGAGGGGAAGATTGCAAAGAAAAATCAGCACGTTATTGGTACTTTTCGACACCGCGATTGTTATTAAAATTGGTTTTATTTGAAAAGACCATTTCAATTTAATGTACTCATGGGAATTAAGCATTTATCGTATCTCGTACCTTTCGATTCGAATTGTCTCGAAAAAAAAAGGATTTCAAACGGAGACTATGGAATTTTGTGAAAAACGAATGGGAAAGCGAATAATCAATTATGATAAATAAAAAAAAATGTATGGCTTTTTGGAAAATAAGCTACTCTCGGAAAAAAACATTGGAACAATTTTGTCTCACGTCTTTGTCGGATTAAAAAGGAATTAATAAACGCGTGCAGAAGCATAAAGTTCGTCCCACGTGATTAACGAAAATTCAGCAGTAAGTAACGAAACAAAATACATTATTCATTCAATATCGTTGTTCAGGCAAAATTATATTCCAATTCCAGTTAACGGTAAACTAGAATCATTGATCAATTTTAATTATCAATTAATTATAATCGTCAATTAATTATAATTATCGAAAAATAACTCTTCAAATATACTCCAACTCATATTGATCAATTTGAATTGTCGGTCAATTCTCATAATTGATAAATAACGAAAACAAATATTGCATTGAAATTCAATCGCTCTCCACACATTCGTCAACACTCAAAAAAATATAAACCTAATTGAGTAATTTGTGTTTACTCGGAAAAAAAAGGAAGAGAGAATCGCGGGATGGGGGGAGGGACGGAGGTACGCAACAAATACAGAAAATATTGGGAAATGCGTGAAAAAGGAAAACAAATTTTGAGCGTTACGTTATTCATGAAATTTCGACAGTTTCTCAAGTTATATTCCTCGATTGAGTAATCAATGATCCAATCCTATTATCCAATCTTTCATACAGAAAATCGAGGTCAATAAGGTGAGCGTGTATTCTCATCGATTGCACGGGACGTCACGCGGATTTTTATAACGCGTAAAAAAAAAGAACATAACTAATTGACCGACACCCGAATGAAGTTCTCACAACTTCGCTCCCGTCACAACTCCGATGACGAAGAAATTGAGTCTATTCGAATATCGCCACGATCATACCCAATTTCAATGCCACTGGCAAAGAGTTAAACAACTCGACGTTTATCGTTATAATTGTTACAACAGAGCGACACATGCTCGCTACCCGCGAAACTTATGGAAGACACAATATTACACAAGTATGGGGGATTGTTGCGAACCTACCGCGGAATTTCTCCGATCTTCAAGGTTTTTTTTTTACACGAGTATCTCCGTACGCATCTGGCAGTAACAAATTGGACGAAAGTCTCACAGTTTAAAACGCAAAAGTAGCGTGTTACGCGCTATTGTTTACCGTTCATTTTATAATTAGTCGGACAGAAAGAAAAAGCCCATTTATCTTCATCTTATTTGTAATTGTAATGTAATTTACTTTTATCTGTAATGGTATCGTATTTTTTTTTCTTTCCAATCGTGCTGCAATTCAATTCTTATGTATTTGTTCACAGCTCATATATTTTGAATAATGTGACAATTAAATTGCATCATAATTGAAAAATAAAAAATGCAGTTACAGATAAAAGAGATTAAAAAGAAACGTATCTTCATATCTCGTATAGTTGTAATGTAATTGTATATTGGTAATTGGCATTATATTACTAATTTTCAATTGCAATGAAATATATTTTGTTGTATTTTATTTCAAGCAGACGTAGATTAAAACGAAAAATACTCGTTGATTTTTAACCGCATCGTAATAAAAGTTTTTTTGGAAATAATTGTTACTCGCTCCATTTTAGTTGGAGCGCCATCAACAAGGAAACGTGGCACTGAATTATCCACCTAGTACCGTAATTCTAATTTGACACAATCAAAAGTACAAAACATGCTGATAGTTCTCGCTCAATCTGAAACGTCAATACCCCTTTGCTTTATACAATAAGAATAATATTAAAATAATTTAAAATTATTCAAATAATATCAAAACAATTGAAAATTATTAAAATAATTGATAATTATTGAAGTAATTGATAATTATTGAAATAATTGAAAATAATTGAATTAATTGAAATAATTGAAAAAATTGAAAATAATTGAAAATAATTGAAAATAATTGATAATAATTGAAAAAATTGAAATAATTGAAATAATTGAATTAGTTGAAAATAATTTAAACAATACTTGAATAATTCATCTGAATTCAAATAATTTGTCACCCCTCAACGGTATGATAGAAAAATGACGAAAAATTTGATCGCAAATTCAATTGATCGTGATTCGCCGATCGCTAAGTAAACGATTCTTGTCGATATTTCTTTTTCCATTAACCATAATCGCACGTGCATTTCATGCAATCAAGCATGGGGGAGGGGGAAGGCGTCTCAACACGTATATTTACGTATTCGTGCAGCATCATCGCCTTTCGCTTATACAAGTATAATACAGGAATGATACACGATTGCTTCTTTTTTTCCACGTGGTTGTTTTTCACTAAGTAGGAGCGAAGGTTTGTCGTGGTATGTCACCTAGCTCGAGGGTTTACTCGACGATAACTCGAATAACCGGTCGTCCTCGAATGGCGGCGCAACAAATTTGCCCCGAAGAAGTCGAGGGTACCTAATGTCTTATAGACATACCGAGGCATACGTATTACACTTGTGTGTGTATGTGTGTGTGTGTGTGTGTACTGGCATACTCGTGGAGGAAGTGCCACATTTACCTCGTCGTATCGTTTAGAGGCCGGAAATTCGCTGGGTAGATTTGCAAAAAACTCGTTATGTAGTGAGACCCTTCATTTTGATTGTTGAAAATTACACATTTTTATGAAAAAAAAATTGTTGTATGATCTAAATGGAGTAATCTTCAGGGATCCTAATTACATTTTCTGTTCTAAATGTGCAGAAGAGTTTTGATCTTTAAAATATTTTTTTTTTGCTAAAATCCCTGTGCAAAACATAATATTTTGTCACGTCAACCGAAAATTGATGACAATCCTTGGATTTAGTAATAATGTATTTATTATTACACTTGTCTCTTACTAAATTCATTTCATTGCCTGATGAATAATTTATTTATTATCGAACTCATCCATTATTAATTAGAATGTTTGGCCTGGTTAACTGTATAGTTATTATTAAACTTATTCATTATTGATGTGAATTGCTTGCTTAAAAAATAATATATTCAGTGTTCGATTTATTTATTATTAAATATAAATTAAGGTTTTCAAAGAATAATATTATAATGCTCGATTTGCTAGCATTTGGCTTTAATAATAAATTCAATTAAATCATTTGGCTTTAATAATAACACGAAATCTCATTAAAAATAACAAATAAAAAAAGTTCCACGAATTAGAAATATAAGTACAACATTATTCGTTTTAGTACATTAAAAAACAAAGTTTTTTTTTCTTTTTTCAATGATCCCATTCGTTTGCTTAACTTTTCAGACCATCAATGTCAGAATATCAATTAATTGTTGTCGGTGCATTTATTATTTTTACTTTCCTGTTGACAGCAGGGAACAAAAAAGGGGGAGGGGGCGAAACGAATCGCTAAATTGGTAAAGAAAATTGAACGACTCGCTTGTTTCTTGCGTCGTCCGAGGGGAAACAAGATTGGTTGGTTTTTCAGATTCGTACAAAAGTTTTTTTTTCGCACCGCGAGTGTGTCAGCAATAGTGTGGAACTTTGACTCAAGTTTACGCGAAAAAAGATGCAGAAACAAAAAATCCTCTCACGGACGTCGATAATAATTGTTGTCTCGAGGAGAAAAAAATGAACACCGTGAGCACTCAAATCTACCAATTTGTGTCGAAATTGCGCCGTCTCTTCGTGTGCGATTGCAATTAGGAATGAAAAATCGTCGCCAGATATTCATGTGAGAAGAGCACACTACTGCCACTTCAATTTTAGATATTGTGATTCGTGTCTCTATTTCTAAGTTTCGTATCGCAATGACATGTTCGAAAGAAGTAAAGAGGAGAGCGAGAGGGGGGGGAGAGGGAGAGAGAGAGAGAGAAGATTTAACTTATTTTTGCTCTAGCCCGTCCTTTAACAACAATAAAAATAATTTAAAAAACACAATAATGAAAACAGGAATCTCGTGAAAAAAAATATTAAAAAAATCATATAGAATATCAGAGATGGGCATATCTAAATTACAATGTAATTCAATTATTAATCTGGTTAAAAACTAATTAAATGACAAAATAATCTCATTAAACTGTATTTCATTACATTTTAATTGTAATTATTCAGCACATATTATGAAATCTTTTATAATGTATTTAATTACAAAGTAGTCTGATTAAAATCTATTCAAATACTTTGTAATTTAATTACTTTGTTACTATAGTTATGGTGTAATATAGGAGAAAATATAATTTTATCCTCTAAAGTTGGATAAAAAAAAGTGATAAATTATGTCTCGTTTCTACTACAAAATCGAAATATTGTTTAGCTATTAGTTAGCAAATCGTTTTATTCGCATTAATATATAATCGATTCATTTGTAATTAGATCAACTTTCAATTAAATTACATAATAATTAAGTACACTAAGCACTTGCGGTAACTAATTACTTAAGTAATCTGTTACAAAGTAATTAAATTATCAATTACAATAGTAATTGTATTTGTTAATTGACAATTTAATTACTTTTTGCCCATCTCTGTAGAATATGTATAAACTCAGATATATTTTAGAGAGCACAAAAAAATGCACAAATCATTGAAAATGAAAAAAAGGACAAAACTGAAGTAAAAATAAAATAAACATCCGCAACTAAGTAATAAAATTGAAAAAATCACAAATTAAAAAAAAACGCAAAAAATCTGTAAAAGCAATAGGGATGTAAATAAAAAGGGCCTTCATTGCAACCTAACAATGAGCTGCTTAATAACGAGTAAAAAAAGAAAGAGAGAGCGAGAGAGAGAGAGAGAGAGAGAGAGAGAGAGAGAGAAGAGAGAGAGAGAGGGAGAGAGAGAGAGAGAGAGAGAGAGAGAGAGAGAGAGAGAGAGAGAGAGAGAGAGAGAGAGAGAGAGAGAGAGAGAGAGAGAGAGAGAGAGAGAGAGAGAGAGAGAGAGAGAGAGAGAGAGACAGAGAGAGAGACAGAGAGAGATATCAATTTTTCATCTTCTCCTTTTTATTCATCCTCTCCATATCTAATTCCCCCATCAAACATTGTCCATTTCATTCCGAAGAAAAGTTTCCCAACCTTCCCCATTAAAAGTTGTACGCAACTGAAAAAAAAAACCACGAACATCGCAAATTCGATATCCACGATTAATAAACTTCTAAATGGCAAAACAAATTGCTAAGATTGACCTACTTATTTCAGCCACCGTGGCACCGAACTATTGTTGAATAACCTTTTTCTTTTTTGAATGTCGCAAAAATTCATTTTTTTTTATTTTTATGTCGCGCCTTAGCCGCACGGACTCAAACCACTCGAGATCAACTTCGATACGCGAACACACGCGCACTCGCGCATACATGCACGCACATTTATATAGTTGCAAAATAGTTCGGACTCTCGGGCGTTCACGTCACGAAACAAATCGTCCAAAACGCGCGAAGCAAGCGAAATTACTCGAGGATTGCGAAAGCTGCTTGTATTCGTTATAAAAAAAAATATATACATATATATACACTCGCATATATATTTATATATATATGGAGAAAGGACATTTCGAAGCGTTTGTATCAGTATAATGTTGGCTATCAGCCCATCTAGCCTTTTT
>CAWVQM010000063.1:0-19598 GCA_963932345.1 Ophion ventricosus | reverse complement strand
CAAATCAATCGTCCCACAAATTCCATTAGATCCAGAATCTTCCCTCACCGGTCCATGCTCGTTCAGCGATTCTCCTCACAACCCGAAACTAATTAACCGGCTAGTTCCTAGCCGCTTCGAGACTCGATAAAAATAAAAAAAAAAAAAACACGAAAGTACACGCGCACGCGCATTCTTTTCCATCTGGGAATTACGGGCCCAGGGTGCTCGTATACGTAATACACAGATCCAGATGAAGAAGAAGTAGAATCAGCAGCAAAAAAAAAAAAAAAAATAACACCGATATATGTAGAAAACTGTTACGACCGTGAAGAAGTATTTGAGAAACGAGAAGCGCAACATCTGGTCGGCCTCCTCTTAAAATTCCATCGGAGAGCATGAAAGCTATTTCGCTATGCCTCGCTTTAACCGTCCATTCGTGTGTACAACAGTGAGAAATACTAGCTACGTTGGATGAAGGAAGCGAAAGCGAGAGCGATTCGACGCGCCGTCCTTTTTCTCGTCCCTCTTCGTCCCTCCCCCCGCACCCTCGCTGAAGAAAGAATTTCTACCCCCGCGCAAAGACCGTCGACCCTTCGTAGGGTGGACGCAAAAGCTTCCCAATGGGGACCAAGAATCCTAAAGTCCAAAAGCCCTGGTCCTCATTGTTCCACGTGGCAAACCTTCAGAGTTACGCCCTCATTGATGTTATCAGTCCGCTTCGTACGTGTATGTGTTTTCGTGTAGAAATGGCAAGGTGTGTTGGCACGCTAACGGCACGACCGCCAGTAGAAATACGGTATGCGCGATAGTTGCTTGAACGTATACAGAAGAGGAATCTTCTACGCGCCAGGGCTGACGGGATTTTCTGATCCTCCGACTCTCTGCTCTCTCTCCCTCCCTCTCTCTCTCTCTCTCTCTCTCTCTCTCTCTCTTGGGGTTAAAGTAGAGTAGGTATGTGAAGCGGTAGACATGCAACTCTCTTGCCTGGCGAAGAGCGGGGCATCTTTTTTGCAATCGCGCACGCTCTCGAGTTAACCGGCAGCAAGAAAATAACATCATTACGACCACAAGACCAGCCTGTGCACTCACTCACTCTCTCTCTCTCTCTCTCTCTCTCTCTCTCTCTCTCTCTCTCTCTCTCTCTCTCTCTCTCTATCTCTCTCTCTCTCTATCTCTCTGTCTCTCTCTCTTTTGCCTGCCGGTACTGCTTTTGGCTCTTGCACTCACTGCACCTATAGCCAGTACTGCTTTTGGCTCTTGCACTCACTGCACCTATAGCCAGTACTGCTTTTGGCTCTTGCTCTCACTGCACCTATAGCCAGCAAAGAAATCAAATTCTTATTCCGAATCAGCTTGATTCTCGAGCGAGGAATCGCGATACTATTTTCAAGTGTCAAATCGGCCAAGTTACGGTCTACGGCGCTAAAAAGTTCGCTTCCGTAACTTGTTACGAAGAATTGAGGGTACTTTCGAAAAAAAAAAAATTACATTGTTTACCGTAAACCGGGGTAGCTTTGGGACTGGGGCTACAACTTTGGGACATCGCGTAATATTTGACTTTTGAATTTTCCACCAACACCATGCCTTACGAATTGGAACGCAATGACCGCTTCTGCATACGCTGATATTGGTACTACCTCGCGGTAAATATTTGAAGCTGTTGTTGTACTGAGGTCCGATGACAGTCCATCTTGCTTCTTAACGTTCGTCGTAGCGTTTTTAGTTCGTGCTTTTCATTTGCTTTCGAAAAATTGGAAATACTTCACTACCAGTAGGTATGTGTATTTAGAAGTACATTATTTGACATCTATTTGAAGGGTTATTCAATGTTATCATTTGAAAGCTGTAAATTTTCAACAGTGAGTGGGGTAACATTGAGACAGTCCTGAAGTGATTTGAAAGAACAGCATTACTGCATCAACGCCACCCCCACAATCTTCAAGTTTCTACCAGAATCTAAAATTAAAATACTTCTATGTAACATTCGGACAGATTGATTTTTCCCTCGTGCTTCTAAGCAAAAACAGTATTGTCCCGAAGTTAGCCCAATTCATGGGGTAACTTTGGGACAAAGATGAAGAATCTTATGGTGGGCGACTATGTTCTGGTGAGATACGAAGGTTAATTTTACCCGGGACGGATCATTGAGATAAAAAAAATGACGAAGAAGTACTTATGTCTGCGATGAAGAAGTCTGGCCCTAAACTGAAAATGTTCAGCTAAGTCTAACGAAATTTTTTATTCGAAGGATGATCAAGTACTAATCCTGTTTACGAACAAATTTTTAATTCATTTGAATAATTAATATAAATTAAAAAGTACCTTCCTATCAAAATTTTTCTATCCTTCCCAACCAATTATGTTATTTTAAATACTAATATTTAAAAACTATTACTGTAATTTGTAAAATTTTAATACAATTTTGAAAGAAAACCTTTTGTAAATGTTTTAAAAACTGTGTCTTAAGTCTCTATTAAAATACTTTTATGTAACATTCGGACAGATTAATTTTTCCCTAGTGTTTCTAATTGTAAGCAAAAACAGTACTGTCCCAAAGTTGCCCCCCAATTCATGGGGTAACTTTGGGACAAAGATGAAGAATTTTAATGAGGGTGTCATTGTTTGCAGAGTAAAATCATGCCCATGTTTTGAAACAAAAAGGTTAACTTCATATGACACCATAGTGTCAGTTACCTAGCTTAATACATATTCGCAGGAGTCATAAAAAAACCTGAAAAAGTGTCCCAATATTATCCCGATTTACGGTATTGTACACTTAAAAATTAATTTTGAATTATATCTGTCGATTTATTAATTTATAATTATCAGTGTCGAGATATAAAAGACAGAGTGTTGTTAAATAAAAAAACTGTTTTTCTCATTTCTTCTTGAACCAATGATTTCCGGAAGAAACCAATAAAAACCATTTGTGGATTGATCCCTTGATTATTTAAAAGTTTACTTATTTTTGATTATTATTAGATTTAAAAATTAATTTTGATGTTGAAATTTGGCCTACAGAAACTTTATTACCAGTTGAACCCCTTATTAGAGGTTCTTTTAAAAAATTCTAAATCGTGCGTTTTATTGATTGTTTTGAGGACCATTTATACAGATTTTCAAGTTGATACACGCAAGGAATACAATTTTCCATGACGTATTGCTATCCCGAGTCAAAATTTTCTAGCCGCGATCAACCCGTAAAATAAAGGCCTCCTTCCCCTAGCAGAGATCGGCGATAGCGGATTATCGGGTACCTAAAAGAGGGTACAATGTTTGGATTACCAATAAGTTAGGGCCTCCGACGAACCTCCCGAATAGCAGAAACTGGACATTCAACTACTCAAAGGAGGCCAATGCAGAGCGCAACTGAACCGGCGAAACCCCAGGTGGGCCTACTTCGAGCGCCCCCGCAGAACCTACTGGCCCCTCCTTTCGGCCTACTGTAGGCGCACTGTAGACCCCCTGGAGCCTGCATTCAGCCTACTGTAGGCGCACTGTAGATCCTCCGGACCCTCCATTCAGCGAAAACGTATTTATTTCGTCATCGAACGGATTACCGATCAGGCCACAATGGAGTGTTGATGATGCAGATATCGAATTTGGGCTCAAAGCAGTTTAGGTGGGGTCGAGGCAACGGACTTGAGATCGAAAGCAGGTTAAGGTGGCCTGAGTTCTGCACGTTTCACTGAAACTGGGGGTCGAAAGAAGGTTTGGAAGGACCAACAGAGGCTACACTGGACCAAATGGAGGCCTCTTCATGGCACTGAACTCGACAAATGAGGTTTGATAGGTTCAACGGAGGTTGGCAGCTTGTGCATTACAAAAGAAATGTATCCTGCGAGTGTTCAGAGGAGGCTATAAGTTTTGACTCGAGATTCCAAACATTGTACCACTCGTTTAGGTACCCGATAATCCGCTATCGCCGATCTCTTCTCGGGGCACGAAAATTTTTACTCGGGTGTGGACGCTTAGCTTTACAGTCCATTTGAACTCAATAGGATCGTTAGTCGTCGGTTCGTTCTGCATGCAACATCGATGGTACCCAATAAAATGATCCGTTCGCCCTTTGACCGATAATTTTCACGCCATTTTCGACATGCCGTGTTACCGGGTAAGAATCAGCCCCGTCCTTCGTTCCGTCTTGTTTCAAGAGCCCTAATGCCCATACGCAAAGCCAAAGAAAAGTGAATGCGAACCATACAGGCTATGAAGAAGCGAATTCGCAAAGACGCGAGACCTGCCACAGGCTTTTGCATGGTCGTCTCCTTGGCTCTTTGCTCGCGCCGGGACTCACACAATGTGGCCTAGTACACACACTACCTCTCTCGCTCTTTCTTTCATTCCGACTCACTTTCTCGCGCTGAGAGAGGCGTTATAAAGGGCTCTGTGTAGTTATTAGGGGTTATGACGGCGGTAATATCTCACTCAGCGGGCTCCACTGTAATGTTATGGCCGGGACCAACCCCTTCCACATCGGGGAAGAGAACATCTCACGGGCAGACCGTTTGAAAGAGCCTCCGGATGAGAGGCTTGTCTTGCCCCTCGTACCTCTTCTGTGGCTGTAGAGAGAAAGTGAGAAACGTCGCACGCGCGTTATTCCTTTCTCTCTTCCACCCCTCTCACCTTGGCGTTTCTCGCCCTTCAGCATATTCCTTTTATCATCTTCAGATCCTTTTCCTTCTTTTTTTTTGTACGGAATATCCTTTTAATCTTTTTTCACACTGTTCTGATTCTTCTTTGAATTCTTTTGATCCTTTTTTGCCGTTTTCTGATCCTTTTGTTTTGCATTATTCCGATCCTTTTTTCCCTCCGACTGGTCCATTTTTGCGTTCTTCTTATCTTTTGTTCCTTTTATTCTGATTTCCTTTTACCTTCTGATTCTTTTGTGCTTTCCACAGAGCTTCTATACCTTCTGATCGTTTACCACCTCTTGCCAATTCTTATTTGCCTTCTTCTGATACTTTTGCCTTATTATGAGTATTTTTCACGTTCTGATTCATTTTTTCTTGCTCTGATCGCTTTTTTGCTTCGTTCCGTTTCTTTTTTGCGATGTTGTGATCCTTCTTTGTATTCTTCTGATCTTTTTTTACCTTCTGATCTTTCTGGTTCGTCTTTGCATTCGTCTGATTCTCTTTCGCGTTCTCATGATCCTTTTTGTCTTCTTCTGATCCTAGTTGCCTTCTCCTGAGCCTTTTTTTTCCTTCTTTTATTCGTTGAGCCTTCTTCCGATCCTTTTTTGCCTTCTTTCAATTCGCTTTCATCCCCTTTTGATCTTCTCCAGCCTTCTCCTGAATCTTCTTTCCTTCTTCTGTTCGTTAACACTTCTTCCGATCCTTTTTTGCCTTCTTCCAACCCGCTTTCATCCCCTCTTGATCCTCTTTTATCCTCTTCTAATCCTTTTTTGCTTTCGTCTGATCATCTTTTGCTTCTTCTGATCCTTCTTGCCTTCTCCTGACTCCAGTTGCTTTCTGATACTTTTTTCCGATTTCTAATCCTTTTTTGCCTTCTTCCGATCCGCTTTCACCCCCTCTTGATCCTTCTTTACCCTCTTCTAATCCTTTTTTCCCCTCTTCTGATCTTCTTTTACCTTCTGATCCTTATGTTCCTTTTTTGCCTTCTCCTGATCCTTTTTTCCCTATTCTAATACTTTTTTACCCTCTTCTGATTCTACTCCTCCTTGTTTTACGTCTTTTCCCATAATAGCCGATCAGCTCGCAGCCGTAAAGTCTCCCCTTTTTCAGAATATAATCGTTCCCATCCCAGCTCACCCAGATTCCTAGCTGAGTTCTGCATTCGAGGCAACTAAAAATCAGAAGTGTAATCTGCTTCTCTGCAATTTGCCCTGGCCTGACGTTAATAGTCGTCAGGCTTATTAACAGTATCAAAGCTCTAGCTAGAGGGAAGGGATGATGGTGCTCTCTCTCTCTCTCTCTCTCTCTCTCTCTCTCTCTCTCTCTTTCTCTCTCTTCCTCTTTCTCTCTTTTCTTTCATTTCTCTGCTATTATCCGGGGATTCTTGAGTTATCGCACGAGCAGGATGGGACTTTATTTTGGTTGTGTCGCTCAGAACATGCGAAACGATCGGTTGTAGCTGATGATGATGGCGTCTGCGACAAATTCATTTGAGGCAATTAAGATAAGCTCGAATGAAAGGTTTTTGGGTTTAGAACAATTAGCCGGACGGACCGGGCGATTTCTTCGTTTATTACTTCTCCTCAAGAAATCCCCGCCACTCTGAACGAACGTCCATATAAATAAATAGAACGATAAATAACCGAGGCGGATAAAGCTTCGGCGAATCGTTTGACGCACGAATCTTTGCGCGAGCTGATGAAAAAACAATTCCTCGATCGGCGGCGTGTTTCCAGGAATAAATAGAGAGAGAGAGGCAAAGAAATATGTGGAAAGAGCGAGAGAGAGAGAGAGAGAGAGAGAGAGAGAGAGAGAGAGAGAGAGAGAGAGAGAGATCAGTGTGAGAACGAACTTTGACGGTTCTCGCGCCGAGACACTAATTATTTCTAATTGGCCATAAAACCCTGGGCGTCCTCTGTGTTCTCAACCTCTAATCGTCCCGTAATCTCCGGGCATTTGCACCCACCACAAGAGCAAAGCACCAAGAGAGAGAGAGAGAGAGGAGAGAGAGAGAGAGAGAGAGAGAGAGAGAGAGAGAGAGAGAGAGAGAGAAAGACAGAGAGGGAGGAAGAGACATATATGGAGAGACAAAAAAGAACATTTTACATTATCTAATGGTCCCCAAACGAGGGACTTTATACCATACCCGAATGCGCCTCCCCTCCTACCTCACCTCTCTGACAAATTGACGTTTGCCCTCTGTAACAGTACTCTAATTACTCTCCTCGCTTTCTCGATCGTCGCGCGCGTTCTTTCATCTTCACTAGCTTCATCACTCGTTACAGCATGCGGTTCAACGCACTTTTGACAATAAAAACAATTCATCAAAGTCCTCCGCATTATCGGCACCTCCGCGTTAACTGTCAATAGTCTGATTTTTTCACACACACTATCAAACGTCTTTTCAGTACTCCCTAATTATGACGACTAAGAAGTCCTTTTTTTGCATTTTGATAAAAAATTCTTATTTTTGGCCGAAATTGATTTTATTTTATTAAGCTTTATTGATTTTTTTAAAAATTTGATTGCGAATGATGATACCAATGACCACTTGTAATCTAGTTTAAAAAAAATATTAATACGTTTATTAATATAAATTGATTAATATTATTCAATTGATTTATAAATATTATTATTATTATTAATTATTATTATTATTATTAATTCATATCAATGTATTAATATGAATTAATATTAATTCGTTTTAATTAACATTAATTTTTCGAGAAGATTAATATTAATTTATTCATATTATCAATATTAATTCATTAATCTATGCATATAGAAGAATTTCGGGACTGTCTGTCTGACTGACTACCTGGCATATAGACAACTCACAGCCTAAACCGCTGAAGATAGAGATATGAAATTTCGACGATATGCTCCTTGAAAGGTGTAGAGGTGCAATAAGAAAGGATTTTTCGAAAAATCAATTTTTAAGGGAGTGAAATGAGATTTATAGAATAAATAAAAGGTGTAATAAATAAATAAAATAAAAAATAAAAGGTGTAATAGATAAATATGAATAAGGATTGTATAGAAAATTATATTCTTCGCGTGTATCAACTTGAAATTTGGAAGATATGTTCCTTAGAATTTGCAGAGGTGCACGAAGAAAGGATTTTCCGCAAATCAACTCTTCAGGGGGTAAGATAGGGTGTAAAAATTTTATGGAAAATTGTATTCCTTGTTTGAAACTTGATATCAATATTGTTCAAAACAAATAATAAAACTCATATTCGAGGATTTTTTGAAGCAACCCCTAATTAGGGTTACAACGGAGTATCGAAGTTTTTATGGAAAAATCTAATTCCCTGCTTTTATCCCACGCCAAATTCAGAAGAGATATTTCTTAAAGAGCGTAGAGATGCACTGATATAGGATTATTTTGTAAATCAACCCTTAAAAGGATAAAATGGGATTTAAAAGTTTATATAGGTATTCAATGCGTGTATCAACTTGAAACTTGGTATAAATATTCTTCAAAACAAATAATAAAACGCATTATTGAGGATTTTTTTAAACAACCCCTAACAAGGGGTGCAAATGGTAATGAAGTTTGACGGGCCAAATCTCACGCGGGCGAAAGCTAGTATTATTGATACTGGCTCGTCAATAAAATAGCCCTCGTTACGTGCTAGCTGACATACTCTTGAGAGAAGAGCGCGAAATTATTGTCGATGTGCAGTGCTTCCTAGAGTCAGCAACGGCGGGACATAAAAGCCACACGAGGAACAACGTGAATGTCCCTCATCCTGTAAAAGTTATAAAACAAAAGTTGGCTCTAACACCGAACTTTCTGTGTGTGCGTTTGTGTGTGTGTGTGTGTGTGTGTGTGTGTGTGTTGATGTACGTCTAAGTACACGATGTACAAAGGTCTCTTGAGGGGATCCTCCTTTCTCCTCGTGTTTTCACGTCACGACTCATCCGTGGTCGATTCGCGCACGCGCGCGTAAACCTGCAGGAAGATATGCAATAAACATTAATGACCCCGGACGCGAATTATTCGTCGATTTTTCAAGCTAAATGTCGATCTTTCAAAACGTCAAGCCAACCTCGATGATTTTCGTAACGAGTCAAATAATACCAATTGAGAGTCGTATATAGACGACTGATAAATTAGCGAGGCAAAGTTGTGGCGCAGGGACCAAGGGAACGACCGACAGAAACAGCGAGAGAGAGGGAGAGGAGAGAGAGAGAGAGAGAGAGAGAGAGAGAGAGAGAGAGAGAGAGAGAGAGAGAGAGAGAGAGAGAGAGAGAGAAGAATTAGCATAATTGCAAATCATCCGAACGGAGTCCTGATGGAACTCGTTCTTGGTATATTCGATGCTGAAAGAACTTGCTTCTGTTTCCGTTGCACGATGTACCTGTAGTCATTAACGGTTTAAACATTCATTCAGGAATCAAAACTGCTTGTGACCTCGACGTCTTCATTCGTGCCAATCTTCTTTTCCTTTTTTTCTTTATGGAATTGCTCTTTTTCCCAACTCGATACGGTCGTCTCTCAGGTAATTGAGGCTTTAGGCCATTCTAGGATTTCCCAAAAATCGATTTGTTTTTTTGTTAAAAATGTACCCCAGTAACTATAAAATTATATTCCAAAAGATGATGGGTGTGAAAAATCTCTAAGTACTCGATTTTCGAATTCTAGCGCAACCCCTCTTGATTCAAGTCGTGACTTTCTACAGGATGTCCGATGGCAGATTTCACACTTTAAATGATCATAACTTTAAAACGCGTGGTGCAAGAGGAGTGCGGGACGGGTAGCTGAGGTCGCGTGCGTTGCGGATTTTTTAGACGCCATGGAGCGTCGGTCTGGAGAGCAACGTGCTTTCGCCGTGGAGGCGTATTTAACTAGTCGTTTTTCGCTTACTCTGGCGCGGCGTAAATTCTGTAACCGCTACAACATTCGCCGAATAAGTGACGCGCCATCGATAAATTTGATCCAAAGTTGGGTAGCAAGATTTAGAGCTTCAGCCTCGGCTGTAAACAGGCATCACCAAAATCAAGCAGCCTCTGTATCAACTCCGGAAAATATCCAACGTGTGAGTGATTCTGTTTTAGAAAATCCACGAATGTCATTGAGAGTGTGAGTTCGTCTATTTTGGGTATTCCAAAATCGACACTGCATGAAATTATGAAGAAAAAAAAATAAAATTTCATCCGTATAAAATCCAAATAATTAAAAAATTGTACGACAGTGACTACCCAACAAGAATAACTTATGCTCAAAAGATGCTGGAGACTTTTTCCACCGAAACACGACTAAGAAACATTTTTTATAGCGACGAAGCATATTTCCACCTTGGAGGTTATGTCAAGAAGCAAAATTTTCGTTACTGGAGTCTCCAAAATCCAAGAGAAGTGCATGAGCCGCCACTGCATATTGAAAAGGTCACTGTTCGGTGCGCTATTTCGAGGAACGGAATCATCGGGCCCTATTTTTTTGAAAATAACCGTGGCCAGACGGTGACGGTCAACTCAAAAATTGAAATCCACATTTCATTTCTTTTCATTTTAATAAATATTTTTTAATTACTTTGTTTATTCATTTTTTTACGAATTTTTTAAGTTTGAAATCTGCCATCGGACACCCTGTACTAACTTTGAACGCGTTTATCTCAAAACTACATTTTTCAAGACGGCCGGACTCATAACTCAAAGAAATTTCAACCGATTCACTTGAAATTTTCACTGTATATTTAGAATTACATTGTCCGATCAAAGCCCGAACTCAATTTCAACACGGGCGGTTTGACAAGTCTCGGTTAACCAACTTAACTCGAGTTTAATGCGCTAAACGTGATCCTGTTTTTCGTCTAAAGCTGATTCGGATTTCTAAACGGGATATTATTTATCTCTATTCTATTTTTAATTAATTTAATTATAATTTGTTTTGTAAGTGTATTTAATAAAAAATGTATGTTGATAAATACATTGTAGGCTTTGCATACATATTATGTAGAATGGAATAGAACTTTAATTCGAATCGTACCTTGATCATTTGGCTTTTCTATTGTGCATTTAAAGCCCATTGTTGTTCTTCGGTCATGTATTTCGATAATTTCCCATCGTGAGAGAGGGAGAGAGAGAGAGAGAGAGAGAGAGAGAGAGAGAGAGAGAGAGGTAGCGAGGAGAGATGTCACGGCTCGCGCGGCCACGCGGGATTCCCGGATATACGTGCCAAGAAAAGTTTCCGTATCTCTTCGTGTGTACGCTTGTCGTTTACGGCCTCGCGGGAAAGTGTCAGGGACTTTGCCAGTGAAAGTGGTGCTGATGTAGATAGGCCTTATATATATATATATATATATATATATATCCTTTCTACATCTACCATATATATATATGTGTGTGTGTGTGTAAAAATAAGCCTACAGAGTCATTGGTGCACACGGATTCGTACGGAGCGTCGACACCGTGCCGTATGTACAAAAGTCAATGAAAAACGAAGAGCTTCGTACGTGCGTGAGAGTATGTGCGAATCGGAAGGGGAAATGGGTGGTATTCAGTGCACGACAAGCCAGCTGGACGTTATTTCAACAACAAGCCAACAGAATATTTTTTGTTCAAATACCAATCAATATATATAATAAATGTAAGCTTCTCCGTGGTCCCGCTATAACTTCGCAACCCACCCCCGCAGCCCAATGAGGCTTATGTGGAATGGAAGCCATCCAACCCCTCCGTCCATGGAGAAGGTTTCGGTTTGGAACTGCTGGGGTTGGTTTCGGAGATATGGGTGTTAAAATCGGGCATGGCACCAATGGACGTCTCATGGGAAGTCGATGAAGCACTGGGAGTCGAGTGCCGAAAGGGCCTGGCCGGAATGTTCCTGAATGTTCTAGAAGGTTCCAGATTGTTCTAGAATGTTCCAGAATGTTCTAGAATGTTCCAGATTGTTGCAGAATGTTCTAGAATGTTGTAGAATGTTGTAGAATGTTCTAGAATGTTGTCGAATCTTCCATAATATTATAATATGTTCCAGAGTGTTCTCGAATATTCGAGAATGTTCTAGATTATTCCAGAATGTTCTAAAATGTTCCAGAATGTTCGAGAACGTCCCGGAATGTTCTAGAACGTTCCAGAATGTTCTAGAATGTTCTAGAATGTTCCAGAATGTTCCGAAACGTTCCAGAATGTTCTAGAATGTTCCAGAATGTTCTAGAATATTTCAGAATATTTTAGAATCTCTCAGAAGGTTCGAAAATCTTCTAGAATGTTCCAGAATGTTACAGAATCTTTCAGAAGCTTGGAGAATGGTCTAGAATGTTCCGGAATGTTTGAGAATATTCTAGAATGGTCTAGAATGTTCCAGAATGTTTGAGAATGCTCAAAAATGTTCTAGAATATACTAGAATGATCCAGAATGTTCTAGAATATTCCACGATGTTCTAGAATGTTCCAGAATGTTATAGAATGTTCCAGAATGTTATACAATGTTCCAAAATGTTATAGAATCTTTCAGAAGGGTCGAGAATGTTCTAGAATATTATAGTATGTTTCAGAAGGTTCGAGAATGGTCTAGAATGTTTGAGAATGCTCTAGGATGTTCTAAAATATTCCAGAATGTTTCCAGGATTTTCGAGAATGTTCTAGAATGTCCCAGAAGGTTCTGGACCTTCGACCTCAATAAATCTGTATTGAGGATACGATCAATTAGTTTAGCTTCATAATGTCTGTATTTAAAGGTGCATTTTTTAAATTCACATTTGATAGGAACTGGCTGGCTTTGTCGGAGCGAAGCGAGGGTAACTCCGGCTAGTAGACAATAAATCCTCTCTTGATAGGTTCTTCGTTGTTTTTTTTTATCACAAAAATTTCCTGCGTCCATAGCTGCTATTAATAAATAGTGTCATTAAACTCACATCGTTGCAAATAATAGTTATATTCGAATAGCTCATAAAGAAAACAGTATTCGTGATGTCTCAATAATTGCTCAGGAACTTTTTTCCGCTGTGTCGAAAGTTGCATCGAATAAATTTCGCAATGAAAAATAATTGTTTAGGTTTGTTTGGGTTCATCAAAGGTTTTGTTTAGGCTTAATAAAAAATTTGCCTTGGCAAAGCGACATCGCCATGTTTTTTTTATTCGCAATTATTTCCAATTATCATTTAAATCCAACGTTTCTTGAGTTAAAGGACGTGTAACTGTGGTACGAGGCGAAATCTTGTTGCGTATGGCGAGCGCGTCGAGGGGGGCAACTCTTCGAGCCCGGTTGTACTCCCGGACCCTCGAAAGAATGTTTCCGGTGCTTGCGGTACTTATGCAATGTCCGTTTCGAGACCGAACACTTGCGGTTCCCGCGCGAGGTTGAACGACTGAGAGGAGTAGGAGGTGAAAGAAAAGAAGAAAGGAGAAAGAGGAAGAAGAGATCAGCCGGTTACTCCGTTATTCCGAACTACCGCTTATCGAGAGTGTGCGCGCTCGCGCGCTCTCCTCCAAGGTCGTGACTGTTCACCAAGATGTGGCCGCGGCTAAACCCTTCCGCTTCGAGTCTCCCCTTCTTTCGCCGGGGCTCTTGGCCACTCTTTGGACACTCTTTGTACCTTCCTTCCTTCCTCTCTCTCACTCTGAGTATGTCGCCTTTACATATATACTCGTATATATATATATATATTAGATGAAGTAAAAAGTTCTGCACGTATTTTCGCTTTTTTTCGACGACGAAATTAACATAGTTAGGATTATCCGATTTAGATCAAATATGCGCCGTTTTGTTCGATAACTTTTGTCCATTTTGAAGGCAATTTCATAATTCCGCGATTGAAGAAGTCCTCGTCCCTATTGGTAAAAAACTTGACCAGCTCATTTTCACAAGCCTCTCTTAAGGCCAGTTTTGTACCATCAAGAAAATTTTGCAAATGCTTGAAAAGGTGATAACCGCTTGGTGCCAGGTCTGGACTATACGGCGGGTGCGATAGAACCTCACATCCAAGCTCTCGGAGCTTCTGGCGCGTCGTTAAAGATGTGTGCGGCCTGGCGTTGTCTTGATGGAACACAACACCCTTCCTATTGACCAATTCTGGCCGCTTCTGGTCGATCGCCTGCTTCAATCTGGTCAGTTCTTGATAGTAGTATTCCGAATTGAGTGTTTGGCCCGATGGGAGCAACTCATAGTGGATGATTCCCTTCCAATCCCACCAAACACACAGCAAAACCTTCTGGGCCGTTAATCCGAGCTTGGCGATCGTGTGGGCCAGCTCACCGAGATTGGACCATCATCTTTTTCGGCTGTTGTTCTCGTATGTGACCCATTTTTCATCGCCAGTCACCATACGCTTCAAAAATGGGTCGATTTCGTTACGTTTCAGCAAAGAATCGCAGGCATCAATTCGGTCCAAAAGGTTCTTTTGCGTCAATTCGTGTGGCACCCATACATCGAGCTTCTTCTTGAGATCAGCCTTATGCAAATGGTTCCAAAGGGTTTTCTGGCTAATCTTCAGTTCCTGGGCAATGGAATAAGTGCTCACATGCCGATCCGACTCGACGATTTCCATGTTTTTTCGACATTTTCGACGAATGGCCTACCACAGCGTGCCTCATCTTCGACGTCCATATTGCCAGAACGGAATCGTTGGAACCACCGCTTTGCTGTTGCATTCGATACTGTATTGGGTCCATAAACAGCACAAATTCGGTGAATATGACCAGGTCTGGTGAATATGCCGCGTGCGGGAGAACTTCCCATCCCAAGTTCAAGAGGGTCTTCTGAGTCGCGCGAGCAACGTGAGGTCGAGCGTTGTCACGCAGCAGTATGACTTGCCTGCTTCCTTGTCCAGTAAATAGCCTTTTCTGATCAAGTTCTTCGCTCAGTTTGTTCAATTGTCGGCTGTAGCGTTCCACAGTCACCGTCTGACCAGTTTCCAGGAGTTTGTAATAAAGCACACCCTTCATATCCTGTCCAGGGCGCGGCTGGTCACTAAGATCGAAATCACCAGTTCTAAAACGTTTGTACCAATAATTACACGTTTCATAAGACACAACGTCGGCACCAAGAACACTATAAATTGATTCCCGTGCTTTAGAAGCATGTTTTCCTTGTTGGAATTCGTATAAAATGCAGTGCCGAAAGAAAGTCACGACATGAATCAAGATGGGGTTGTGCTAGAATTCGAAAATCGAGTACATAGAGATTTTTCACATCCGTAAACTTTTGGAATATAATTTTATAGGAACTAAGGTATATTTTTAACAAAAAAAAATCGGTTTTTGGAAAGCCCTAGAGTGGCCTGAGGCCTTAAGAATAGTGTTATATTCATCGGCTAACCCGAGTAAGATGCAGAGAGGGAGAGAGAGAGAGAGAGAGAGAGAGAGAGAGAGGGAGAGGGAGATAAATCGAGAAATACCCCAGTGCACTATCCACCGGAGTTCCGACTTCCGAACTGGTTTTCCTCGCTGCCTCCTCGAGAGTCCTCTCGTTCTTCTAATCACTTCAGATCATCCGAAGCTACGCGGTAATGAAGCATCGCGCCTCGATTCGTCAGGTGCACGAAACAAGAATAAATCGACAGGTTTCTTTTTTTATTTAATCATTTTTCCCCGCTGAGCCTCTCGTCGCCTTGCATGTAATGAAACTCTCAACAAATGGCAAGAAATTACAAGAATCCGGTGCTCGCTCTGAGCACCAGATTCTTGTAAGTTCTTGCCATGTGTTTCAAAATTCTCTAAATCTCTAAAAAAATGTTTTCCCAAATTGTTTTTTTCACTAACAATTTGGAAAAAAAGAAAGATAGCGTCGTGCCTTCTATTAACAGGCGCGACTATTTATGTATAGGAAGACTAACCATTTTCCTCAACTGCAGAATGTTACAACAGTCTTTTAAGGGGCCAGTCCACTTTGAAAATTTCAAGAAATCGATTTTTTAAAAATGTTTTTGAAAGTACATACATTCAGAAATATTGTGTCAATATTGTGTCAATATTGCCGATTGAGTTTATGTAAGAGTTTTTCATAGTATAAACTTCAAACGCGTTTTTCTCGAAACAACGTTTTCAAAATCTAGCTCCATCGTATCTCTAAAACTAATAAACCGATTCTCTTGAAATTTGAACCACATATTGTAAATATGACTCGCAACAAGATGAACCTCGATGGTTTTAAAATTTTTATTTTTACTCTTTTTTTTGCGAAAAACTGCGAAAAAACGCGTTTTTTAATACTTTTTTCGTTTTTCATCTGCAATTTTTTTATTTTTTGATAAAACTTTATATCCGAGGGTCATTTTGTAGCTGGTATCATACTGAATCTAATGGACTTTGATTTTTTTGTTTCGGACAAGCCGTTGCCGAGTTGTGATGGAGCTACCTAGCCCACCTATTTTTGAGGCGTTACGTTAAACTATAGTTTTTTGTACTTAAAAATGAATAAAAATGAATAAAAAATTTTTTTTTCTATCTATTTCAAGACTTTATTTATCAAGCCCAACAACTTTTATATTCATATCTTTTATAAAATCCTCAAAAAAAAAATCGCGAAAATAGCCTTTTTTGTGGCTCCAAAGTGGACTGGCCCCTTAAATTAAATATTTCTTTTTTGGCAGTGTAATAAGGTCTGTGTGCCAGAGGATATTGATCATCGTAGAGCACTAATTAAAACATCTCTCTCTCTCTCTCTCTTTGGCTCTCTCTTTTTATGTATGACTCTCTCCCTCTGATGTTTGGTCTTGCTCAAATTGGACTAAATCAGAGTTACTCACGCAGCATCTTTCCATCTCTTTGAAGCTTTCTCACTCTCTCTGTCTTTCTCTCTCTCTCTCTCTCTCTCTCTCTCTCTCTCTCTCTCTCTCTCTCTCTCTCACTCTCTCTATCGGAGCTCTAACGACTCCTGGTGGGTACATCGCGGCGTGATATAACGAGCTAACGATCGTCGGACGACTAACGACTTTGATCGAGCGAGGAGAGTGCTCTACACGCCCGTCCTAGAAATCCTGCAAGATTTCCTCCCGCTCTCGATGCTCTTCTTCATCCTCCACATTTTCCTTTTACTCATTTCTCCATTCCATGCACCTGAACGCGTCCAATAACGCCCCTCGAGGACACGACTTTGCACTCGTTTTTTTTTTCTCCTCGCGCATCTCGGTCATTCGACCTTGAATTTAAATCCTTGCGAGTCTACTATATTCACCTTCTTCAGCCTGCGATCAAAAGACAGCGCAATTTGAAATCGTTGACACTCGCGATCTCGAGGCTCCGTGAGAGGCCTCGAGATCTTGAGAGCCAAAGAACACGGATCAAAAACTGTCACGATGAAAACAAATAGGATTTTTTTTTTTTTTTCGAAAAAAATATCGACATTTCGAAAGTTTGAATCTTTGGACTGGATTCTGGAAAGAGATCTGGAGAAGATTCTGACAAGAGGAGAAAAATGGTAAAAAGAAAGTTTTAAATGACGAGAAATGCTTTTATGTTTTTTGCACTTGTTGGAACGAGGGTGACCATCAATAACTGACGAACAATTACCCTCAATATGTCTACGAGGTTTTCGCTGACTACGACAAAAAAACTTCTTCGATCAGGGAACCCGTAAAAACTAACCACCCTGAGGTTCTCCATCTCTGCTTTCTTCTCTTTTCACTTGGTCTCTCTCTCTCTCTCTCTCTCTCTCTCTCCCCCCCCCCCCTCTCTCTTTCTCTCTCTCATCGGTCTCGCGGAGAGCCGGAGAATTTTGATGACGACGACATGACGATGCAGCCGCGGCATCTCGAGACATAGAGCCGAGGAAAGAGTGGTCCTTCCCTCATCATACACGAGACATTCCAGGCCGAATCACTGCTCCTTTCACATCATTTAATACGGCTATGAGTAAAAAAAAAGCCCAAATTGCCCACGTCATTATGAACTTTTTGATGATTGACAGCATTCGCTAAATTTCTATGATCCCGATCAAGATTTTGGATACGACTGAATTCGACACCAGCATTCCAACCGTGCTTAAACTTTTGAAAGCACGTTTCGTTTTTCGTTCCGTGACGTTTTCTTTCGAAAAATCACTACCTTACGTCGAGGGGGAGGGTTAGGGGGTGCAAGTAAACGAAGAAAAAAAAGCCAATTAAATTTTTTTTTGACTAGTCACGTCAGATTTTTAAAACGCCTTAACGTTACGTTTTCCACAAACTTTAAAAAAGTACTTTCGCAAAAAATCGTATTCAACCCTTCGTGATCATCCTGAGTAGAATCGACCCGTCGATCATATTTTGGCGTAAATATATAATAGTTCCTGGCTACGAATGTGACTGTATTCACCGTCTTACCTGGAGTTTGAAGTGTCCCCATACCATAAAATTTACCCTCTTCACATGTTGGAATAAATACCTTTTTTGGAACGCGCACTATGCTACTATTTTTTTCCCAAAAGTAGCATATCTAAGGAGTATCAGGTCCAAATTTTAGGTAAAAATGTTGAAAATTCAAGGAACTATGATTTTTTGAGCGAAAAAGTGTATTTTTTGCGTTTTCGCCTCATAATGATTTTTTTTCACCATGTCGCTATTTTATTTCTTGTAAATCAATTTTTCGTACATCATCTAGAAGGTTCAAAGCATGTTCCGTATTGTTTTGAACCACTTCGGACGGATAGTTTGGTCGCAATAATTTTTTGAAAACTGACTGGGTAAAATCGACCCAAGTGTAACCATCGCAATTGAATTTGGAAGTGTGACCACGAAGGGTTAAAGTTTCGAACTACGAAAGCTCAATGATTTCCGTGACTTACCGGCCTATCAGCGATTCCAAAGCCATACAATAGTCCTTCACCTCCTAATGTCTTACAAAAAAAAAAAAAAATTAATACCGCTACATGTATTTGCCCCCTTAAAGTGAGAAAATGCGTAAGTAAGGGTCGCAGACTTTCTTTCGATTGAACGCAGAACCTCCCATGGGTGTATGTAGATACAGCAGGTCTTCAATCGAGCGAGATTCGCGTCTCGCTGACCGCGTTTCGCGCAAAGATCAAAGCGGCGTAAGAAGCGTAGCTTGAGAAAAGAGGGCGGAAACGACCTGATGAGCTTTTTAGAGGCCCGCAGGACGAAACGATTAGTCCCAGAGTGCCTTCGATCCCGCAAATCAGCCACGGAAGGGAACGATTTTATTACCACCACGATCGGTATACGTAAGTGTTGAAGCTTCGCATTCACTGGATCTTTTTGCCGAAGCAAAGAACTTCGGTCAGTAGGTTTGTGAGAAGAATTTTTTTGAACCACCTTTGTTATCTGTTTTTTGATGTTATAACTGATTTAATGATAATTTTTATCAGGTGAATCGGACGAGCCGAGCCTAGCCAGGGCCAGACGCAAAGTAGGGAACGACCGGTCACATTACTGCACGGGTAAACGGTATTCAGTGTTATGAAATTATTAAAAAAAATCTTATATACCTGTGTGGAAATTGAATTTGGGCTTTGATCGGGCCCATCTTAATTTTCCCACAATTTTATTGAGTCCCTAGTCTGAAAACCCCACATGGGCCATCATCACACTTTGCTACCGAGGGCCATTGAAGGCAAAATAACCAGGGCCTTTAAAATTGCCTCAACGGTGCCTCATAACAAATTATTGCAGCCATATGCGTACGTGTGTGTGTGTGTGTGTGCACTGTGAAAAAGAAATGTGTTATTTCAATAAATTTGAGGCTTAGAATTCTGTCGCACATTTTGACACGTTTGATTCCGCATTGTTGCAATGAAGGCACTGAATGCGTGTTGGTTCAAGGCAACACAGCTCGTCAACTAAACGCATAGTTTAATTATTATATTGGGTGAAGTAAAAAGTTCTGAGCGTTTCCGCTAGATGTCTTTAGTGAGCCATATCTCACGATGTATGCATCGCATCGGGTCATACTATACGGCGATTTAAAGGTGACATTACGCTTCAAAAAAAAGTTCCTTGACAGTTTTCTGTTTGGTGAAGCCAGTTGTGTGTTACAGCGTTCCAAAATGGAGGTAAAAAAAGAAAAAATTCGATACACTCTTCAGTACCACTACGACCA
>CAWVQM010000062.1:0-17772 GCA_963932345.1 Ophion ventricosus | reverse complement strand
CGTAATTAGCGTAAAAACGTTTGAAAAATATATTTTATTGACATTTAATATACATTCTTCGAATGGCAGATATATTGATCGTGTGCGATTGTGACGGTTATTCGATCAACGTAGTGAATACTATTTTACTGAACATTCATATATGTACTACATTTCATACATGTTTTTTCACAATTACGTATTTTAGTCACGTGGCTGTCATGTATTTTCCTTTTTTTCATAAATAGTCTTGTGTTCTTATTTTTCTTTTGGATTGTTACGGCAACGATGCTTAAAGTTTTCTGCATCGTCAGAAGGTTATGTTTTGTAAAAAAAAAATTGTACTCGCGTTTATGTGTGTGCTCGCCTCGTGTTGTGTTTTGATGCAAGGCTCTTCAAACCTTTGGCTCTAGAATCGTCGTTTTGTAATTTTTTTCACTTCCCTTTCTCTTTTTTTCAAAGCGGACACTTATTGCTAGAAAAATTTTGAACCCTCGGTATTCGAAACTCGTTGATGCGTCTTCAGCGTGATTATCAACAGCAGTTTCGGCGTAATTCTACTATGTTTCTCATCGTAGTACAATCGAGGCATACCAAAAAACCTCGAAATCATCATTCTTTCGATAAAAGATTTTCCATTTATTGTGAATATAATTGGTAGGTTCATAGCGAGTGAACAATTTCCAATCGGACAAAGATCTTAAGTTTATAGCAGATTTCGAACAGCCACCACGAGTGCGACGGGATAGCTGTCCTGCAGATTCTCAGTGTTAACAATATTTTTAAAGAAAGCACAGCAATAACTTCTGTTCCATAAAAAGATGATCGGAATGTTTCCCCTTCTTTGCACGAAGTGTAATTCATCCGAGAGACCTTTGCTGTAGAATTTTTACGCACCGAACGCATGCTATATCGCCCCAAGACCCAACAAATATTAACAGGCATACAGATTAATATCCTCTGCGTTTTCAGATGAAATTGAAGAATCAAAAGTTAATCAGGAGAAGCAGGGAACATATATTATATGCTTAACTCAAAGCGACCGAGCGCTAAATTGGAGTTTTAAATTATAGACAAGAAATACGTTTTTTTTTTCCAGAATCAAGTCGATGGGAAGCTTCGGAAAAAAACGAGTGGAGACTTTTCCGTCACGTGTTTCGTGAGAAATAAGATGAGTGGGATAGAGCAGTCAGGGGGGGCGAAGAGTGAGAGAGTGGGAGAGGGAGAGAGAAAAAGATAGAGAGAGACAGAGAGAGAGAGAGAGCGAGAGAGAGAGAGAAAGTACATGGATCCGATATATATGGTGGGTGTTCAACGGTGCCAAGCCGCAGAGCTCAGTTCCCAACCTCGCGGGTCCAATAAATTAAAGCCGTAAGAAAAAGATGGCCGGATGACGAATGCCTGGTGGCTGCGTGAGCCGAGGCCTCTGCCTGCATGGATCCGAAGCTGGGACTGGACAGTACCTATTGCATCGAGGGGCCTGGGACCCTCGCGAGAAGGACGGATAACTTTGTGAATACGAAGGAAAAAAAGGAAAGAACGCGAGAGGAAGATGGCGTAAGACGCTGAGACTGCCAAGGGCCATTTTCATTTTTTTCACATGGTTTATATTCCGAGACGCTGATTTAGTGGCATTGAGACGTGAATTGTCCACGTGAAAAAATGTCGATTTTTTTCTTTCTATTTATACATGTATACGCATACTTCGATGCTCACGTATAAGCGCACATACGCGACACTGATTAAGTCTTGGAAAATAATCGCGTCGTTAACGAAGCCGAATATCCTACTGCCAGGCTGACACGCTTTAATCATACAAAATCATGGTTAATTAAAATATACAAAAAACTGAAAAATGAATGCCCACTTGTTCTCATTATCATATTTTACTTATGCGCCGGTAGGAAAGATCCGCTGTAGCCGCGCACATTATTCACGATTATTTTAGCTCCATCCATCATAATAGTTTTTGATTTCCTAACCACTTCATAAGGATGTATGAATGATACTAGTTCCGTAATGGGCCAACTTGCGTTCATTGTCTCTTCTTGCTGTATGATACAAAATCGACGCCTTCCTCTTCGCTCTTCATCAAATTCAGCGTCCGCTTAAGTGGGTTGATGAGCTTTCGCGCAATGGTAAGAATTTACTGAAATTTATTGAGGATATTTGCGAACAGGTGTTACGCCTCCATGCAAAATTTCACGACATCCGTCTGCATGATTGTTGAGCAATTTATTATTGAAGTTAGGCTCTTATACACGGGCGACATAGCAAAAGCTATACGATAACTCTGATACGACTCTTGCAACGTAATAAAAATGTTAAGAGTTGAATACAAATAGACGGAGAAAATTCTTTACATTTTTGTTAATAATTCCAACGAAGAGTGAAGCGTTTTGTCTGCTTCGTTACCGAAATATTCATTAAATAAAACAGAAATTCTTTGCTGATTTGCGTGGAACGGTAAAAAAGCGCGCTATGACACGTGGCAACGTTGCTGTCAAGTCGGCCATTTTGAATAGGCGCCACATTTAGAAACACACAAACTATTGCTGCTTCGTTGTCAATTTCTTACCCCGGTTTCACAAAAAGAGTATTTAAATAGTTATTAGCATTATTGTTATTTTGTTTTACATGATTACAAGAAATACTAATACAACATAAAAGGTTCGCAAAAAAGATAATTAAAATTTCTTTATTGCCAATCAAACAAACTTAACGGATAGGCGAGAGTGGCGTACAACGTATCACGGGACACTGTGAGCGAGATACGATTTCTCGGAGGTTTGTAGCTCGTAAGTGCCGAATTTTTTGTGTTGCACCGCGATATATATTTGATTCAGTCAGGCCTAAAACAATGTCGATAGTAACTCACAAAGAATTGTTGAAAATTAAATATTGATTTGAGGCTTGGAAAAAAATATTTCGCTTGCCGGAAAAACGTAAAATATAACATAACTTTCTGTAGCGGCTCGGGTTTTCGGTCCTAATCGATAGTTTTATTATTCATGACGAGCTCAGTGACTTGTGTTTTTCCATTCGTAGTTTAATTAATAGTTATTTTCATTAATAATCAAATATTTAACTAGTGGGATACAATGTATCACCGAAATGTAGGGCACGGTCTGCCAACTCCCAATGAGGAAACAAAAAAGTGACGACGCTCCGAAGAAGCGCAATGTGACGTGGGCCGTTGTCAACGACGTGCGATTTCTCGGAGGTTTGTAGCTCGCAAATTGAGAATCGTTTGTGTTGGACCGTGATTTATCTGTTATCTATGTTATCTATGTTAAAAAAATATAAGAGTTTCAACCGCCTCATTGTACCCTACGTTTCGCAGTAGTCAACACACTGTACCCACCTATATGATACATTATACCCCACCCACGAGGTACAATGAGCCAAGCCGCCAATTTTTTCGATCCCATTATTTTGGTATTTTTAATTTTTTTTGCAAAAAATATGAGAGCTTCATTGTACGCCCAAAGGTCTATAAAAGGTCGCCCGTCATGACGTTTTTTCTAATCAGACTACCTTGATTAGAATAAAAATTCGTTAGAAAAAAGTGGCATACTGTATCCCACCTTCCCCTATTTAGCAGGATACCGAAAATATTGAGGCCAAGCCGTGTTTTTCTTCATGTTTAATATTCTTCATCAATAATTCCTCTTGACAGAAGCTGCAGTGCATGTGTTTCGGCATAACCTTCAAATTAATTATACGTCATCCCTCGACTGCACATTTATTTTCCGGCTTGACTACTTTTTTTCGCTACTTTCAATTTTCTACTCACTTTAACCGACAATTGTGCTGTTGTTCACTTTGGACTTTTCCTTTCCATCTTTTCATTTTTATCGAACACAAAAACTGCATTCGCGAAGGATTTTCGGCCGCTGAGCACTTACGATGTGGCGTTCGTATCTGTGCTCAGTGCTTTCAGCTACTGAGAACTGAATTACGCGTTTGCCAAATTTCAATTTGGTTAATTACGTATTTGTGATATAAATAAACAAAAAACGATTCATAACAATTCTAAACAGTCAATTATATGCATTTCACATATTTTTTCGTTGAAATTTGTTTATTTTACGTAACAGAAAATTTGATTCGTCGGAGTTGGCAGCCGTTGCAGGCGCCCATGTTTAAGCACATGTATTTCCCTCTTGCCGCCTGTGCCGCAAGGACTCTGAACAACCTCCTTAAAGATGGATAGAAAATATAGTCTCAAGGAAAAGCCGAAATTGAAAATCACCAAATCTATATACTTTAGGTGTAAAGTAAAATCAAGAAGCACAATATAAAGACCAGACTTCTAGTATCCAGTCTAAACTTTTTCGATGAATGTGTTACTTGCCTTTGTTTAATACTTAGCTTTATTAGAGAAAAACTCGTGAGAGTGAATATGCCGCGACTCACGATGCCACAATTTTCGGTCCGTTCAATCGCGTGCTTTTTACGTCATAATTATGTTGTGAATGATCGTGCAATTCTCAAAATAGTTTCTGTCAAATACAATTCATCCATAATATTTTTTTAACACTCTGTACATTCTTTTCATTATGATTTTTATTATTATACCTGAGAGTAAAAGAACGTCGTATGAGAATCCTACAGTAATAATGTAATGTACCAATGAACGCAGTTTTTATCACCACGGTAGCATTTCCACAAGATTCCCATACATGCTCAACAATAGCTCAGAGCCAACTATACAAGAGATGCAAATTCGTCATAGTTCAGAATCGATGTCTTGTTATATTTTTAACAGCCATCGTTACGGTTGGGTACAATCATTTTATATGACTCGAAATTGCACGCACCCAGTAACAGGCCTCTAAAAAATAATCAATAATGGTATCCGATTACTCTATGTTACTTGTACAACGAAAAAATACAGCTTCCTATGTTTTAAATAAAACTTAAAAAACTCAACCTTTCTAAGAGCCTATCGTGGAAGCATTCATCGATGACCCTCTCATAAGCCATAATACGCGGAATCCCCACAGCTGTCAGTGAGTGCGCCGGCCGGAACCATGAAAATGAAAGGCAATGTCAGAATAATTGTATCTAGATGAAAGAACATCCAGTCAGTAAATCCAAGTGAATGTTGTAACGAAAAAGCTGGATCTTCTAACCGAGGATGTAGGATCGGCGAAGAGGGGACTGGAGAGCATTGAGCTAAATAGAAAGCAGCAAAAGGCATAATACTACGAAAGCCGGGCATTGCGCAAACTTTCACTTCAAACAATGCCCCCGGGTTTTAGTTGACGCCAACGGGGCTCCTGCCACTAGTGCTAGCTGGCTTTCGTGGAATTTCAAGGACGGGACCTCGACACGACGAGGCCATAAATCCTTCGGTCGGGCCAGGACGAATCGCGAGTAGCGAACAACGCGCAATGGTAGAGAGGAAAAACCTTGTTCGGAGTGGCGGCCTTGGATAACGCACGTTTTTCCCGTAAAGACGCTCCTGGAATCTCGTCCTATAGTTATAGCTACCGCACCCGACTTTATAAAGACAATAAAGAAGAGAACAGAAAAAAGAGGCGGAAAAAAAACGAACGGACGAGCGGACGAGCTTGAGAAAACGACACGAATTCAAAAAGGAAAATCAAGGCGTGACAGGAAGATCTGAATTTTGCGTCGGCGTGACGATGCTCGAAGTGCAAAAGAAGATGGGCAAAACAAGATACAGCGTCCATCGTTTTCATAATGAAGTTTATAAGTCTGTCATTGTATTCTATCTGAGAATATCGATGTTATTCCCCGTTGCTTTCGGATTGTTGACCGTAGTGATTGAGCATTACTCATCTCCCGTAAGAGAGATTGTCGCAAATAATATGATCCCATTACGCAGATCGACTGAATGCTCTTTAATTAATAAATATCGGATAAAAGGGATAATCAGCTGAATTCGAACTCTCCCAATAAGAAAGGTGACCACCAAAAGATTTTTCCTTAGCCACGCCTAAAGAAAGCCCTGTTGTCATAATCAGAAGTTAAACTTCCCAGATAGACAGTCATGATTATCAAAGCGTGCATACAATTGATGAAGCAAATTTTACAGCATATTGACTATATGTTGTGACGCAAAGCCAAGAACTCATTTAGTATCATGCATTTACAAAACATTTTGATCTTAATATGTCGTTTATAAATGCATCGTGCGTTTGGAGCACGTCGAATTCATATCGCTGTGCTCAAGTGTCCGCAATTAATATCTGCAAATTTTACGTCATATTGAAGTCATGTGTAGACATTTTGGTGTGTATTCACCATGGTAACATCAATTGTTCTCATGAATTGTACTTAACATGAACGCAATTTCGTTTACGTTGGTGAATACATTTCATGAGCTCATACAGTACCATGGATTTGAGATGAATCGTGACTTGAATGTGTCGTTTCGAAATGCATCATCCTTTGACTACAAGATGTACTCATAAGAGGGCAAATTTGAATTCTGCAATTAATATTTGCAGATTGACGTCATATGGTAGTCATCCAATGATTTTTGTTGGTGTATTCACTGGGTTAGCACTGGTAGTAGACATGCCATGCAAGCAATGTGACGGTGATATGCATATTTCTCAGTAATACACCCCATGAGCGCAATATGCCGGCAAAATGCATGTTTCTCAGTGATACATTCCACGACGGCGATATGCATGTCCTCAGTGAAACATTCGATCAGCACAATATGACGGCAATATGCATATTTCTCAGTGACACATCCCATGAACGCAATATGACGGCGATATGCGTATTTCTCTGTGATACATCCTATAACGGCGATATGCATGTTTCTCAGTGATACATTCGATGAGCGCAATATGACGGCGATATGCATGCTTCTCAGTGATACATTAGATGAGCGCAATACGAGGGCGATATGCATGTTTTTCAGTAATACTTCCTATAAGCGCCATACGATGGCGATAGTGAGTACTATAATATATAATGAAATAAAATTTCAATAAAAATTATTTTCTAAAAATTTGTTTAGAAAATAAACAATTGAAAAATTGCATTGCAACAATGCAAACTTTAAAATTTGCCCACTTAATGACATTTTTTAAAATGATAAAAGTAAGGAGCGAAAAAAAGGTAATTTACGCAAGTGTTAGGATGGTTAGGTAAGTAGCGCGCTCAGCTCTACTATTAGAAGACGTAGGTTCGAAACCGAGACTAGACAATAACTTTAATGAGGCAGAACACTTTTTAATCCAATTATCATATATGCAACAATATAAGTAAAGCATATGGAAACGAAAAATACTACCAGAATTTTTTTTTATTCATAATTTGTAGACTTATTTATTTTTTCATTTCAGGCGCAGATCCGGCAGCCTGTACAGTGTCGTAGTACGGGTTATGCCCTCTAGCGTCCATATAAGCACAACAATTGTATCACGTCATGACGTCAATATGAGCTTCATATGAGCACTACAATTTTTTCACGCCGTAACACCCATATGAGCTCCAAATGAGCACAACGTAGTTACTTCATGCCGTGACGCCCATATGAGCACTAAAATTTCTTCACGCCGTGACGCTCATATGAGCTCCATATGAACACAACATTTACGTCACCCTGTAACACCAATATGAACCCCATATGCACTCCCTTATTGTTGGATATTCGTGAGCCGATTTTGCTAGTGCTGATGAATTCACTATGCATGCATACTCACGTGAGAACAACTTTGCTTCAATTGGATGTGTTATTATGAATCGTCATGTGATGCAAATATGACTTGAAGGTGAGCACTTATAAGCGATACATAGCTGTGTTAATTTCTATGCCTCATACATAATGCCCATATGATGCCAATATGAGCTAAATGTGTCTATCTGGGTTAATTAACGTAACAAGTTATTAAGCTTCTCAAGAATATGCCCTGCAATCGCTGAATAGCTGGTAAGACACTGAAATCGTCGAGTTTTCGTAGTTAGAAACTTTGAACACGTTTTTCTCATAACTACATTTTTTAAGTTTATGGGAAAGATAAAACGAGTGGAGCGACTATGCTAAAATCGTACACACAACTCAATAACAATATTACATTGAACTTGCTTGTTTATGAAAATCACTCATGAAAAGTATTTTTTTATTGAAAAAAAATCGAATATTTTGTGTAAAATTTTAATCTTTTTTTCTAGTGTCCCATTTTTTATTTTTAACTTTCAAAATATTTTTTGGGTACAAGTTCAGCATTCCGATATTAAAATACAAAAAATTCTTGACTCATATTTTTCAGATCAATATTGAAATCATTGGATGTTCCACAAAGGGACGACTGCCGCCAAAACCTTCTTGGAAGACCACGTCATAACATCGCCATTTTGTAATACTTTTTTAAGAAAAAAAATTTATTTAAACAGTTCAATTATGTAATAAATTGTACCTAAAGTTTCATATATGTAAAACGTTTTGTTCCTTAAAGAAAATTATCAAAATTCGCTATTTTTTCGTTGTCTATAACAGTCTGCACGTATTTTTCCCTTTAAATTTTACAGTGTTACGATATCAAACTGTCTTTCCGAAGTTTACCTAATTTTACTTTATACCACTGAGACAATCTGACACTGTTTGGTAAAATGAGCATCAATAATTTTTTATCGGGATATCGGCTCGGCTATTTGTATCTTCGTACGTTCTGAGGGCACGAAGTTATTTTTTCATTAATCCAGGGTTATCCTCGTCACCGTATTAACGTGGCCCGATAGTAATTGATTCGACACAGACGATACGAATAATAATAGCACGTGCTGTATCTACATATTTTATCTGTTCTTTATGCGTTCTTACTTCTGTTACTTTTAGCCATTAAACACGATCAAACGTCATCCATTCTTTAACAAACCAATGACAAGCGTTGTGCTACGAAATAATTGTGAAAGACTATTAGGAAAAATGGTATTTCTATGTATTTGTATTAATTTGGATTTGTAATAACTGGGGATCAATGGAAAAATATTTTTGTTCTATGGAAATTAGATAATGTAAAGCATGTAATGGTGAAATTGTTTCTTATCATTTGAACAAATTTGCAGTACAATTGTTATTATAGACTTCGTAAAACGTTGTGCAATATTTTCTGCAAGATGATAAGAGCTCAAATATGCAATAAAAGTTGTAAATAAATGATTGAAGATGAGGCGATGATGAGTTGCTGCTTTTTAATTAATTTCGGCATCCGAGAACATGATCGTTAGCATTATTACATCAAGCCGTATGCATCAGTATGGGATAGAAGTTCAGCAGATATCTCTTATAAATGGGAGACTATAATATGCAACTAACACGATATAAAGAAAATACGTTTCTTCCGATGCCATTGATGTTTGCCCCTACTACAAATACGGGCCAATTTGACGCACACCTTACGATATTCGTTAAATTATTTGTTTTAACAACTCCTCCGATGACATTAACAAGAAAAACTTTATACCTCCAGCACTTTCAAATACCGCTTATTAGAAAAAATCTTGTCAACGTTAACCCACACACATCTAGAGTGATCGAAAAAAAAAAATTCTCTAGTCTCGGTCTTAAAAAATCAATAACAATTAATTGAATTAATTTTCGTTTTCTCAGATACCAGAAAAATGCATTCTGATCAACAAACGATTCGCCTCGCGGTCATGCAGCGACTCGATTTCTCGCAATGTTTTAAAGTACGAAGGAAACGCATTCAGGAGTCGGAAGAGGATAAGCAACGGAATTAATCGATCCTTTGATCAGAACGGCGATATTTCGGTTTCTGTTAGCATCCTTAAAAAACAGGATCAGAAATAAAGTTCGTTGTTTATGCATCGGAAGGTCCGCTGGTCTCGATTCGCCTGTAAAAAATGGCCCGCCAATTGAACTTTGAGTGAGCCAGTCATCAAACTGTGAAGCAGCTTATCCTGGATCTTTGGTGGCCTAGAACGTATGTGAAATCGATCCTCAAACGTGTGCAGCTTTGCGAGGAGACGTAGGAATTAAATATCAAGGCGCACTGTATTTGACAAAAAACAAATCACGGCTTATCTGTAATTGCCACATCGAAGACGTCTCAGAATTTGGTCATTTGAATAAACGAGCGAAACGATCACTCTGTATCAATCAATTTCTGAAGTATTATTAATCTGGAGAATTTCTTCTAGATACCATCCAATGCAATCTGGGTCTTTTCAGTTGCTACCAATGATCCAAAAATACCGCTCAATTGCCGTGCTCCCTGCAAATTTTAGAGCACGATTGCAATCCACGGCGATATGAGTATTAAATATATAAATCAGAACGAGAAAAAAAAGGTTATTGAAATACGACATACTTGATCTCGGGATATTTATAACTATTTGTTGGTCTTATTGGTAATGTTTTTAATGCGCTTGTTTAAATTATTTCCACGAAATTCTGTTACATATTGGCATCTTTGTACCGTGATATCTTTACACTTTTTTGACACAATTTTATTTTATGCGTTCCATTTTTCCACCTTCAGTGAAACTCCTAGCTCGAGCAGTTCGTGAAATGGATGTAGAGCTGATCAACATGAATTCATAAATGCATTATACTAACAGATATTAGAACTTCCTTTTATTCAAGTGACATGTTATTTTTTTAATTTATTTTGTAATGCCTTATCATGTTGGAACCTTACGACAAAGCTCCTTTTTAATTTCTCATATTTTGGCATCTGCTGCAGAACCTTGCAAATCAAAAATATATTCTCGACTACCGCGTTCGAGATGGCTGTCGAATATTTTTTTTTTTTCAAGTATCTGGTAGAGTGTTTTAAGACTATGAAGAAACTAGTATAATTTTAGAGCCCCTTGATTTTAGAGCGTAAATATATATTTTAGTCCTGTTCACTATTAGGATGTTGGGGGAGTTATTTTTTGATAGTATAGGGAAATATCCATTTATGAAAACATACCATATTATCTAGCCTTGAACAATCAACGTATGCTTGTAACATTGTTGATTGCGGTTAACATATGTGGATAATTTACGCAACTGCTAAAATATCAATAAGCAGTACTATATTGTGGGCAGTAACCATCACTATAAAGTATTGTTGTTCCCTCAGGGTAATATAAAATACGGTTAAAATATGGTTGAAGATACCATACATTTCTCTCAGTGCACTAATCTGTGCATTCAGTATCCCCCATTCTGATAATTTTCTGTAAATGACAATACACATTTCGTTATTTAATATATACGTAAATGACAATTGAAAATAATTTCGCCCGATTGTCTTTACTCCATATATCCTAGATTTTTACTAACATCGAATTTTCGACCGAGTTTCGAGTACTTTTCTGTCTCGTCTTGATGGCAAACGGACGTTCGAAAGGATCGTGACACACTTTGGCTTATTCGAGTATCCTCGATGCGCTGAAAGGGTCATGACATTTAATCAATCTGCTTACAAGATTTATAGGTGAACTGTTTTATCGTCCATCAAGAGTCGAAGGTGTGATCTTTATTCAAAATATGCTATAAATACTGCATGAAATTACCGTTAACTCAAACAATTGACGTACAAATTCTTTTTCTGACTATCTCCATCGTGTTACGTACGGCGTAATATTGTTAGATCGAGATATCAGTTCGATCGAAGTTCTATAGCAAATATTTTTAATGAAGAAAAATAAATTGAAATCTGTTTGCAGATTTTTTTATAATGACAATATCAAAAAAATTTATGTCTTCCTTAATTATGAGACAAATACCAGCTTGGTAAATTTACAAAAGTAAGAGAAAACAGGCGACGGGCTATACTAATGTAAAGTCGCAAAAATATTATAATTATAAAAAAATCTTTTGAACGATGAAACTTTCCATTGACTATGGCAGAATACGCTATTTTGCTCGGAGTAGCAGAAAATTCAAGAATTTTTTTCTCAGCATTACGCTATGAGTCTCGGATTTTTTTATAAACCTTTATAAGAATTACAAATAGGGTAATTCCAGGAGAGTTGGTCATAAGAAAGAGATGGTCAATAGAAATAATTCATAGAACCACTCACTAGGTGTCCCTGTTAGTGCTCAATTCGCTTCGCGTCATGCGCAGGTATACGGGCAAAAGTTTGGCGAAAAAAAAGTGAAAAAGTAAGTTAAATCCTTCCCAATTGTTTTGTATACCGCTGAGTTTTTTAAAGAGTTCATGTTTTACATTATGGTGTTATTGTTCTGTAAACATAATAGTTATTTTTGTATTTCTTGAATAGTTCACAAGCAGTGCTATGTTATATCCACAAGATTTCGCATGTACCCGTGCGGAAAATTGACAGGGCATCCCTAATACAATTCGGGCGCTTCAAGGGATTGTTTGTGGATTCCATAGTAGGGTTTTTCGTAAAAGAGCTGAACCGAGCCCCTATTAAGACATGATAGGGTAGGTGGGTTGACTAAAACTATGGTCTAAGTATTAAGATCAAGAACCTTTAAGGTGTGTAGTTGTAGATTCCGTAGTAGCGACTTCCCCAATACTACGAGACTTTGCTATTATAGAAGCAAATCAGTATAAATTGTTTGACTAAAGAATTTGTGGCATAATAATTATCGAGATTGATTAAATATAATAATTAAACTATGCGTTTAGTAGACGAGCCGTGATGCCTTGGACCAACACGCATGCAGTTTCTTCATTGGAACAACGCAGGATCAAACGTGTTAAAATATGCGACAAAATTCTAAGCCTCAAATGTATTGAAATAACACATTTCTTTTTCACAGTGCACACACACGCGTACGCATATGGCTGCAATAATTTGTATGAGGCACCTTTGAGGCAATTTTAAAGACCCTGGTTATTTTGCCTTCAATGGCCCTCGGTAGCAAAGTGTGACCGGCCACTGATGGCCCATTTGAGGTTTCCAGACTAGGGCCTTAATAAAGTTAGGGAAAATTAAGATGGGCCCGATCAAAACCCGAACTCAATTTCCGCACCGGGTATTGTTTCCACTTCACATGTAAGATGTGGCCATCTCTCCCGAAAGATTAGGAGAGGTGGCCATGTATAGTCGGTGTATGATGGCCATCCTATTACTTGTAATATATTCAAACGATAGATTTTTCTATATTTGTTTTAGATGCCTAATAAGTACAAGAGAAAAGCAATGCGTCTGCGAGGGAACTGGACTAAAGAATCATTAAAAGCAGCTATTAGTGCTGTGAAAAATGATGGATTGTCGATTCGTGCGGCCGCTAGGACTTATAAATGGATTAAGCAAGTTAACTCGCTATCCACATCTGACGGACGTATTAAGTTCAGAAAATGTAAAGCGCCAAAATAATTTCGATACCAAAAAACAATAGCCGGTAAAATAAACAGAAAAAAAAACAGATTTATCCTAGCCAGTCACCAAAATGACCACAATGAAACGTACTGCAAGAAAAAGAAAATCAATTAAAAGGATATCTGAAAGTAGTGACGATGACAAAAAACCAGTATTAATCGATTTATCAGATGAACTTGTGAGTACAGAAGTGGATATGTTGGTTGCGGAGAAAATGATTATGAAACCCGCCTCATCAAAGACTGGCTTTAGTGCATAGCGTGCCAACTTTGGATACACGAAAATTGTCTTGAATTCGATGATGTGTTCTAGATGAGGCCAAAAGAAAAAAATATGAAGAATCAAAATATAAAATCAAAGAAAAAAACCAAGAGTAGAATTAAGTACTCGCCATCTCTCCTCTACTCCTATGGCCATCACACCCGGATAATCCGAGAGAGATAGCCAATTGTGATTTTTTTAAAATACTAATTTTAAGGTTGATCCCATAAGAATTAGTTTTATTTTTGTCAATGATCTTAAAGTTAATATTCAAAGTTTAATTGCAAAAAGAGATAAATAAAGACACGTTTGTACTTTGATTTTGAAGGATCCTTGAAAAAATTGTGCCTAACTACCCCGGGCTTATTCTAATAACAAGAATATTTTGGCTCTAATGAAAAAGTTCCGAAATTTCAGCATGATGAAAGAAGGGATTCTTGGGATACAACTATGTAAATTTCCGGAGGTGACCATAAACGCAAGCACGTTTACTTACAACTTTGGGGAATATGATTCACTGGATATTTGGGATATCTCAGGTATTGCGGCATGAAAATCTTTTAAAAAAATTTTTTTCCGTGAAAAAAAAAAACGATTTCTTCCTCCACGAGAAAGAAAAAAATGTCTGAAATACCGTTCAATCGTTTCTCTCACGAGACCGTCACAAGTTCATCATCCTGTTGATGAATATCTCTCGTTCAACACACGACACACTAAAAGCCGAACGTGATATTTAATGAACATTTTTTTCTTGCAAGGCAGTATTTTCACATCAAGTTTCAATAAATATGAGCCTATATGAGATACACGCGCACATACGCAGAGACGATGGCACGTATGTGAAAAGCAATTCGTTGCCGTGGCATTAAAATTCGAAAATTAATCGACCGGCCGGTGACGTAAATTAAAATAAAAATAAATGTGCAAGCACCCGCGTCTGTCTGCGTAGAAATTTATCGTGTTCGGTATATATCTCCTCGAGTGGTCACCAGGACGCCTACGTCTTTATATATCGTCGTGACAGAGAAGAAAGCATCGAAACGGGTGAATTTATAATCGTTAATTATTTATTCGCCGAAGCCGCTTTTGAGCCGAGGCACCTTCGATGGTAAGCTCCAGGTACTAATATATGTACACCTACCATGTAAAAGTATATATTTATCATATACTATATAACTGTGTTGTCGTTTCAACAGATCGTGCCGACTTCTTAGTGTAATCTGTTTGTTTATTGCTACTGGCAATTGCGATATTGACTAATGCCTCCTTCAAAAACTTGAATCCATCTGTTTTTCAAACTTTCCACGAACTTGCCGGGTTCCTCAACGGGACAATCATGAGCGATGCCGACGATTGTCGTCGAGGGAATAGTTCGCTAGAATTGTCCAATGACAATAGATCTATTGGAAAATGAAACATGCTCGATAAATCCTTTAAAACAGAACCACTTTTTGGTTCCCATGATTTTCACCTTAGAATTCCTCACGCTTCCGTATCATTTTAAAAGCCCATTCATCGAACACAAAAAGCTTTTTATCTCTATTATGCAAGGCTAAACGGAAATAACACGTAAATTCATTTCCAATTGTGTTCTGGATATTGCAAAAGAATTGTCTCTAGATTCATTATATTTTACCGATCTTATGTTAAGAGAATACTCTGACTACCGTCCAATCATACTCATACTCATGCTCAAAAAATCTTTCATTTAAGCTCTACTTTCGAAAGAAAAATGGTCGCATCTCTGAGCCTTAAAGCAGTATTGTTGTGTAGTGCGCTGTTTTGAGGTGTTTTGGAATTGGACGTTGAATGCGTGTGAAAAAAAAACCAAAAACATTCTTAAACTGTGTGAGTGTTGTGATGTTTGGTACCAGATGCCGGAAAAAAAATATTACAAAATAGCGGCATGCTAAACTTTGATGATCAATGTTTCCTATTTGTCTGTCCCTAACAAATCCCTTTAGAGATGTGGGTGCATCTTGGGATTCCCCAATACATTCATGCTCGAGATCATAAAAGGACATATTTTTTCGGAAAGGTTGAACAAATTCCGGTTAAGAATTTCAAGTAAAAATCCACAAACGACGTCAATCAGGAAATATCGAATGCATCGCCAGAATGTTTTTGGTTTTCAATGTGGACTCCCTACTTGCGGCGGCCCGATCAAATTCCTATAAGGATGTGGCAGGATCTGGCGACTCCCCAACAAATTTTTATACGGGAGTTGCCGATTTGAAAAAAAAGTGTCGAGAAACATGCGTTTGAAGTTTGCTGCGTATCAACCGCGCTCTTCGAGCTTACTTCTTATAATTTCTATAACTCGGCTAATTTTATGAATATCGTTAAACGGTTTTCGTAGATGTATTCAGAAAGATCTGTAGAATATTTTTTTTTAATAAAAAAACTATTTTCTCAAATTCCTAGACAACAATACTGCCTTCATAATAATCTGAATGAAAGCCGGCAACGAATTCGAAATAATAATATCTGTATATTTGAATAAATATGGTTTAGAGTACATTTAACAAATTGGCCTCTTTCGTACAAGCAACCCAAAGTATACACGCAATTACCCCTCTCAACTATTTTCCATCGACAATACCACGGTCGAAAAGTTATTCGCAAAAAAGGTCCGAGTCTCTTCAATTCTTTTACCCTTTCACTCAAACGCCATAAATTGGGTAGAAAAATAAAACGCCTCTTTGGAGCATACAGGCGAGCTTGCCCACGGTCCGGTAAAACGTATTTTATTTCTATGCTACGTACACATACGCACATATCAACAGCCCGGTTATACTCGGCTCTCCCACGGCTCGAGCCGCACGAGAGCAACCACCCGACGACTTTCGTTGATGTACTGATGGCTTCATCGCGCTTCCTATGCGCATATAACGTTGAGCACCAGATTTTTACAAAACATCCGGTTTCTGCCCGCGGAATGTCAACTCATGATTCATGCGTTATCGTTAAAATATAACAATTTTTCTCTTTATATGGAGAAGCCCAATTTTCTAGAAATTCGCCGCCAGCCCGACTAGAAATTTTCATAGGGACAACCCTGTATGACATAAGGACCTATTCAGGTGAACCCTATATAGGGAATGCCTCTCAAGGTCCTGATAAAGATAGTATTGGGACAACCCTGCGATGGAAAGTACCGTTAACGTCCTTATAACGTTTTAACAGGGTTATCCCATCTGGGTTTTGGATAAGGTAATGATGTAAGGTCCCAACAATGTTTATTTAGGGGTAACCACATGGGTCATAGGTGAATATATAAACCTTATACTTCGCAATAATAAATAGATATACAAATACATTTTTGATAGATACTGCAATAATAAGTGGATCTTATGAGATTTTTTTTTTCATTGTAGAACTTTTCTTCTTTTATTATTCGGAATTTTTTTCATTTTTATTCGGAACTTAATTTTTCATTTTATTTTGTTGTGCGGTATTTTGTTTTAAAAGTAAACAATACATTAAAATTTTATCTTACCTATCTGTGGATTGGAGGAGGTGGGGATGAAAACTTGAAACGGCATATATATAGAGGAAGAGAGAGAATCGGTGTACGCATAAAATGTTGAGAGCTAGGCAAAGCAAAGAATTAACTCGATTACGAGTAAGAAAACATCATGCCCTTCGCGGTCTATCAGCAAAAAACAATCGCTTATCAATTGAAACGTCTAATTGGGAGACTGAAGAACAGTCGAATGATGAAAGACCGGAAGATTTTGGGGCTAGGCACAGTGAAAATGATTTTGAGGTTAGGCGCAGTGACAGTGATTTTGAGATTAGGCACAGTGACAATGAACAAACCGAAGAACAGCCAAGAGAGGAAATTAATCGTGTATTAGTGGAAAACAGTGATGAAGATGACTTTTTCGACGATGATAATGTTGGACATCATGAAGATGATAACGATGAAGAAGCAGCGAGTGAAAATGGAGAATTCGACACGCTCGAAAATATAAAAAAATAGGCTCTGCGAACCCCAGCAATCCCCCACTCGCGCTTACTACTGTTGCTCAATATTTTAAGAAAACAGGACTATCCGAATTTACCGAAGAGTGTAAAAACATTCCTAGGTACGAATAAAACGAACCGCGTCATCGAACAACTCTGCGTCGACGGAAGGGGTGAATTTGTATATTTTGGCATCAGAGAAAATCTTATAAAGTGCGTGAACACGACTTTACATGCAACAAATTTTTATAGCGTTCTAAAAAA
>CAWVQM010000061.1:15000-33937 GCA_963932345.1 Ophion ventricosus | reverse complement strand
TCACTCACTCACTCACTCACTCACTCACTCACTCACTCACTCACTCACTCACTCACTCACTCACTCACTCACTCACTCACTCACTCACTCACTCACTCACTCACTCACTCACTCACTCACTCACTCACTCACTCACTCACTCACTCACTCACTCACTCACTCACTCACTCACTCACTCACTCACTCACTCACTCACTCACTCACTCACTCACTCACTCACTCACTCACTCACTCACTCACTCACTCACTCACTCACTCACTCACTCACTCACTCACTCACTCACTCACTCACTCACTCACTCACTCACTCACTCACTCACTCACTCACTCACTCACTCACTCACTCACTCACTCACTCACTCACTCACTCACTCACTCACTCACTCACTCACTCACTCACTCACTCACTCACTCACTCACTCACTCACTCACTCACTCACTCACTCACTCACTCACTCACTCACTCACTCACTCACTCACTCACTCACTCACTCACTCACTCACTCACTCACTCACTCACTCACTCACTCACTCACTCACTCACTCACTCACTCACTCACTCACTCACTCACTCACTCACTCACTCACTCACTCACTCACTCACTCACTCACTCACTCACTCACTCACTCACTCACTCACTCACTCACTCACTCACTCACTCACTCACTCACTCACTCACTCACTCACTCACTCACTCACTCACTCACTCACTCACTCACTCACTCACTCACTCACTCACTCACTCACTCACTCACTCACTCACTCACTCACTCACTCACTCACTCACTCACTCACTCACTCACTCACTCACTCACTCACTCACTCACTCACTCACTCACTCACTCACTCACTCACTCACTCACTCACTCACTCACTCACTCACTCACTCACTCACTCACTCACTCACTCACTCACTCACTCACTCACTCACTCACTCACTCACTCACTCACTCACTCACTCACTCACTCACTCACTCACTCACTCACTCACTCACTCACTCACTCACTCACTCACTCACTCACTCACTCACTCACTCACTCACTCACTCACTCACTCACTCACTCACTCACTCACTCACTCACTCACTCACTCACTCACTCACTCACTCACTCACTCACTCACTCACTCACTCACTCACTCACTCACTCACTCACTCACTCACTCACTCACTCACTCACTCACTCACTCACTCACTCACTCACTCACTCACTCACTCACTCACTCACTCACTCACTCACTCACTCACTCACTCACTCACTCACTCACTCACTCACTCACTCACATCACTCACATCACTCACTCACTACTCACTCACTCACTCACTCACTCACTCACTACTCACTCACTCACTAACTCACTCACTCACTCACTCACTCACTCACACCCTCACTCACTCACTCACTCACTCACTCACTCACTCACTCACTCACTCACTCACTCACTCACTCACTCACTCACTCACTCACTCACTCACTCACACTCACTCACTCACTCACTCACTCACTCACACTCACTCACTCACTCACTCACTCACTCACTCACTCACTCACTCACTCACTCACTCACTCACTCACTCACTCACTCACTCACTCACTCACTCACTCACTCACTCACTCATCACTCATCACTCACTCACTCACTCACTCACTCACTCACTCACTCACTCACTCACTCACTCACTCTCACTCACTCACTCACTCACTCACTCACTCACTCACTCACTCCACTCACTCACTCCTCACTCACTCACCTCACTCACTCACTCACCTCACACTCACTCACATCACTCACTCACTCACTCACTCACTCACTCACTCACTCACTCACTCACTCACTCACTCACTCACTCACTCACTCACTCACTCACTCACTCACTCACTCACTCACTCACTCACTCACTCACTCACTCACTCACTCACTCACTCACTCACTCACTCACTCACTCACTCACTCACTCACTCACATCACTCACTCACTCACTCACTCACTCACTCACTCACTCACTCACTCACTCACTCACTCACTCACATCACTCACTCACTCACTCACTCACTCACTCACTCACTCACTCACTCACTCACTCACTCACTCACTCACTCACTCACTCACTCACTCACTCACTCACTCACTCACTCACTCACTCACTCACTCACCACTCACTCACTCACTCACTCACTCACTCACTCACTCACTCACTCACTCACTCACTCACTCACTCACTCACTCACTCACTCACTCCACCCTCACTCACTCACTCACTCACTCACTCACTCACTCACTCACTCACTCACACACTCACTCACTCACACTCACTCACTCACTCACTCACTCACTCACTCACTCACTCACTCACTCACTCACTCACTCACTCACTAACTCACTCACTACTCACTCACTCACTCACTAACTCACTCACTCACTCACTCACTCACTACTCACTCACTCACTCACTCACTCACTCACTCACTCACTCACTCACTCACTCACTCACTCACTCACTCACTCACATCACTCACTCACTCACTCACTCACTCACTCACTCACTCACTCACTCACTCACTCACTCACTCACTCACTCACTCACTCACTCACTCACTCACTCACTCACTCACTCACTCACATCACTCACTCACTCACTCACTCACTCACTCACTCACTCACTCACTCACTCACTCACTCACTCACTCACTCACTCACTCACTCACTCACTCACTCACTCACTCACTCACTCACTCACTCACTCACTCACTCACTCACTCACTCACTCACTCACTCACTCACTCACTCACTCACTCACTCAACACTCACTCACTCACTCACTCACTCACTCACTCACTCACCTCACTCACATCACTCACTCACTCACTCACTCACTCACTCACTCACTCACTCACTCACTCACTCACTCACTCACTCACTCACTCACTCACTCACTCACTCACTCACTCACTCACTCACATCACTCACACTCACTCACTCACATCACTCACTCACTCACTCACTCACTCACTCACTCACTCACTCACTCACATCACTCACTCACTCACTCACTCACTCACTCACATCACTCACTCACTCACTCACTCACTCACTCACTCACTCACTCACTCACTCACTCACTCACTCACTCACTCACTCACTCACTCACTCACTCACTCACTCACCTCACTCACTCACATCACTCACTCACTCACTCACTCACTCACTCACTCACTCACTCACTCACTCACTCACATCACTCACTCACTCACTCACATCACTCACTCACTCACTCACTCACTCACTCACTCACTCACTCACTCACTCACTCACTCACTCACTCACTCACTCACTCACTCACTCACTCACTCACTCACTCACTCACTCACTCACTCACTCACATCACTCACTCACTCACTCACTCACTCACTCACTCACTCACTCACCACTCACTCACTCACTCACTCACTCACTCACTCACTCACTCACTCACTCACTCACCTCACTCACTCACTCACTCACTCACTCACTCACTCACTCACTCACTCACTCACTCACTCACTCACTCACTCACTCACTCACTCACTCACTCACTCACTCACTCACTCACTCACTCACTCACTCACTCACTCACTCACTCACTCACTCACTCACTCACTCACTCACTCACTCACTCACTCACTCACTCACTCACTCACTCACTCACTCACTCACTCACTCACTCACTCACTCACTCACTCACTCACTCACTCACATCACTCACTCACTCACTCACTCACTCACTCACTCACTCACTCACATCACTCACTCACTCACTCACTCACTCACTCACTCACTCACTCACTCACTCACTCACTCACTCACTCACTCACTCACTCACTCACTCACTCACTCACTCACTCACTCACTCACTCACTCACTCACTCACTCACTCACATCACTCACTCACTCACTCACTCACTCACTCACTCACTCACTCACTCACTCACTCACTCACTCACTCACTCACTCACTCACTCACTCACTCACTCACTCACTCACTCACTCACTCACTCACTCACACTCACTCACTCACTCACTCACTCACTCACTCACTCACTCACTCACTCACTCACTCACTCACTCACTCACTCACTCACTCACTCACTCACTCACTCACTCACTCACTCACTCACTCACTCACTCACTCACTCACTCACTCACTCACTCACTCCACTCACTCACTCACTCACTCACATCACTCACTCACTCACTCACTCACTCACTCACTCACTCACTCACTCACTCACTCACTCACTCACTCACTCACTCACTCACTCACTCACTCACATCACTCACTCACTCACTCACTCACTCACTCACTCACTCACTCACTCACTCACTCACACTCACTCACTCACTCACTCACTCACTCACTCACTCACTCACTCACTCACTCACCACTCACTCACTCACTCACTCACTCACTCACTCACATCACTCACTCACTCACTCACTCACTCACTCACTCACTCACTCACTCACTCACTCACTCACTCACTCACTCACTCACTCACTCACTCACTCACTCACTCACTCACTCACTCACTCACTCACTCACTCACTCACTCACTCACTCACTCACTCACTCACTCACTCACTCACTCACTCACTCACTCACTCACTCACTCACTCACTCACTCACTCACATCACTCACTCACTCACTCACTCACTCACTCACTCACTCACTCACCTCACTCACTCACTCACTCACTCACTCACTCACTCACTCACTCACTCACTCACTCACTCACTCACTCACTCACTCACTCACTCACTCACTCACTCACTCACTCACTCACTCACACTCACTCACTCACTCACTCACTCACTTCACTCACTCGCTCGCTCGCTCAGCTCACTCACTCTCACTCACTCACTCACTCACTCACTCACTCACTCACTCACTCACTCACTCACTCACTCACTCACTCACTCACTCATCACTCACTCACTCACTCACTCACTCACTCACTCACTCACTCACTCACACACTCACTCACTCACTCACTCACTCACTCACATCACTCACTCACTCACTCACTCACTCACTCACTCACTCACTCACTCACTCACTCACTCACTCACTCACTCACTCACTCACTCACTCACTCACTCACTCACTCACTCACTCACTCACTCACTCACTCACTCACTCACTCACTCACTCACTCACTCACTCACTCATCACTCACTCACTCACTCACTCACTCACTTCACTCACTCACTCACTCACTCACTCACTCACTCACTCACTCACTCACTCACTCACTCACTCACTCACTCACTCACTCACTCACTCACTCACTCACTCACGTCACTCACTCACTCACTCATCACTCACTCATCACTCACTCACTCACTCACTCACTCACTCACTCACTCACTCACTCACTCACTCACTCACTCACTCACTCACTCACTCACTCACATCACTCACTCACTCACTCACTCACTCACTCACTCACTCACATCACTCACTCACTCACTCACTCACTCACTCACTCACTCACTCACTCACTCACTCACTCACTCACTCACTCACTCACTCACTCACTCACTCACTCACTCACTCACTCACTCACTCACTCACTCACTCACTCACTCACTCACTCACTCACTCACTCACTCACTCACTCACTCACTCACTCACTCACACTCACTCACTCACTCACTCACTCACTCACTCACTCACTCACTCACTCACTCACTCACTCACTCACTCACTCACTCACTCACTCACTCACTCACTCACTCACTCACACTCACTCACTCACTCACTCACTCACAACTCACTAACTCACTCACTCACTCACTCACTCACTCACTCACTCACTCACTCACTCACTCACTCACACCTCACTCACTCACTCACTCACTCACTCACTCACTCACTCACTCACTCACTCACTCACTCACTCACTCACTCACTCACTCACTCACTCACTCACTTCACTCACTCACTCACTCACTCACTCACTCACTCACTCACTCACTCACTCACTCTCACTCACTCACTCACTCACTCACTCACCTCACTCACTCACTCACTCACTCACTCACTCACTCACTCACTCACTCACTCACTCACTCACTCACTCACTCACTCACTCACTCACTCACTCACTCACTCACTCACTCACTCACTCACTCACTCACTCACTCACTCACTCACTCACTCACTCACTCACTCACTCACTCACTCACTCACTCACTCACTCACTCACTCACTCACTCACTCACTCACTCACTCACTCACATCACTCACTCACTCACTCACTCACTCACTCACTCACCTCACTCACTCACTCACTCACTCACTCACTCACATCACTCACTCACTCACTCACTCACTCACTCACTCACTCACTCACTCACTCACTCACTCACACTCACTCACTCACTCACTCACTCACTCACTCACTCACTTCACTCACTCACTCACTCACTCACTCACTCACTCACTCACTCACTCACATCACTCACTCACTCACTCACTCACTCACTCACTCACTCACTCACATCACTCACTCACTCACTCACTCACTCACTCACTCACTCACTCACTCACTCACTCACTCACTCACACACTCACTCACTCACTCACTCACACTCACATCACTCACTCACTCACTCACTCACTCACTCACTCTCACTCACTCACTCACTCACTCACTCACTCACTCACTCACTCACTCACTCACTCACTCACTCACTCACTCACTCACTCACTCACTCACTCACTCACTCACTCACTCACTCACTCACTCACTCACTCACTCACTCACTCACTCACTCACTCACTCACTCACTCACTCACTCACTCACTCACTCACTCACTCACTCACTCACTCACTCACTCACTCACTCACTCACTCACTCACACACACTCACACTCACTCACTCACTCACTCACTCACTCACTCACTCACTCACTCACTCACTCACTCACTCACTCACTCACTCACTCACTCACTCACTCACTCACTCACTCACTCACTCACTCACTCACTCACTCACTCACTCACTCACTCACTCACTCACTCACTCACTCACTCACTCACTCACTCACTCACTCACTCACTCACTCACTCACTCACTCACTCACTCACTCACTCACTCACTCACTCACTCACTCACTCACTCACTCACTCACTCACTCACTCACTCACTCACTCACTCACTCACTCACTCACTCACTCACTCACTCACTCACTCACTCACTCACTCACTCACTCACTCACTCACTCACTCACTCACTCACTCACTCACTCACTCACTCACTCACTCACTCACTCACTCACTCACTCACTCACTCACTCACTCACTCACTCACTCACTCACTCACTCACTCACTCACTCACTCACTCACTCACTCACTCACTCACTCACTCACTCACTCACTCACTCACTCACTCACTCACTCACTCACTCACTCACTCACTCACTCACTCACTCACTCACTCACTCACTCACTCACTCACTCACTCACTCACTCACTCACTCACTCACTCACTCACTCACTCACTCACTCACTCACTCACTCACTCACTCACTCACTCACTCACTCACTCACTCACTCACTCACTCACTCACTCACTCACTCACTCACTCACTCACTCACTCACTCACTCACTCACTCACTCACTCACTCACTCACTCACTCACTCACTCACTCACTCACTCACTCACTCACTCACTCACTCACTCACTCACTCACTCACTCACTCACTCACTCACTCACTCACTCACTCACTCACTCACTCACTCACTCACTCACTCACTCACTCACTCACTCACTCACTCACTCACTCACTCACTCACTCACTCACTCACTCACTCACTCACTCACTCACTCACTCACTCACTCACTCACTCACTCACTCACTCACTCACTCACTCACTCACTCACTCACTCACTCACTCACTCACTCACTCACTCACTCACTCACTCACTCACTCACTCACTCACTCACTCACTCACTCACTCACTCACTCACTCACTCACTCACTCACTCACTCACTCACTCACTCACTCACTCACTCACTCACTCACTCACTCACTCACTCACTCACTCACTCACTCACTCACTCACTCACTCACTCACTCACTCACTCACTCACTCACTCACTCACTCACTCACTCACTCACTCACTCACTCACTCACTCACTCACTCACTCACTCACTCACTCACTCACTCACTCACTCACTCTCACTCACTCACTCACTCACTCACTCACTCACTCACTCACTCACTCACTCACTCACTCACTCACTCACTCACTCACTCACTCACTCACTCACTCACTCACTCACTCACTCACTCACTCACTCACTCACTCACTCACTCACTCACTCACTCACTCACTCACTCACTCACTCACTCACTCACTCACTCACTCACTCACTCACTCACTCACTCACTCACTCACTCACTCACTCACTCACTCACTCACTCACTCACTCACTCACTCACTCACTCACTCACTCACTCACTCACTCACTCACTCACTCACTCACTCACTCACTCACTCACTCACTCACTCACTCACTCACTCACTCACTCACTCACTCACTCACTCACTCACTCACTCACTCACTCACTCACTCACTCACTCACTCACTCACTCACTCACTCACTCACTCACTCACTCACTCACTCACTCACTCACTCACTCACTCACTCACTCACTCACTCACTCACTCACTCACTCACTCACTCACTCACTCACTCACTCACTCACTCACTCACTCACTCACTCACTCACTCACTCACTCACTCACTCACTCACTCACTCACTCACTCACTCACTCACTCACTCACTCACTCACTCACTCACTCACTCACTCACTCACTCACTCACTCACTCACTCACTCACTCACTCACTCACTCACTCACTCACTCACTCACTCACTCACTCACTCACTCACTCACTCACTCACTCACTCACTCACTCACTCACTCACTCACTCACTCACTCACTCACTCACTCACTCACTCACTCACTCACTCACTCACTCACTCACTCACTCACTCACTCACTCACTCACTCACTCACTCACTCACTCACTCACTCACTCACTCACTCACTCACTCACTCACTCACTCACTCACTCACTCACTCACTCACTCACTCACTCACTCACTCACTCACTCACTCACTCACTCACTCACTCACTCACTCACTCACTCACTCACTCACTCACTCACTCACTCACTCACTCACTCACTCACTCACTCACTCACTCACTCACTCACTCACTCACTCACTCACTCACTCACTCACTCACTCACTCACTCACTCACTCACTCACTCACTCACTCACTCACTCACTCACTCACTCACTCACTCACTCACTCACTCACTCACTCACTCACTCACTCACTCACTCACTCACTCACTCACTCACTCACTCACTCACTCACTCACTCACTCACTCACTCACTCACTCACTCACTCACTCACTCACTCACTCACTCACTCACTCACTCACTCACTCACTCACTCACTCATCACACTCACTCACTCACTCACTCACTCACTCACTCACTCACTCACTCACTCACTCACTCACTCACTCACTCACTCACTCACTCACTCACTCACTCACTCACTCACTCACTCACTCACTCACTCACTCACTCACTCACTCACTCACTCACTCACTCACTCACTCACTCACTCACTCACTCACTCACTCACTCACTCACTCACTCACTCACTCACTCACTCACTCACTCACTCACTCACTCACTCACTCACTCACTCACTCACTCACTCACTCACTCACTCACTCACTCACTCACTCACTCACTCACTCACTCACTCACTCACTCACTCACTCACTCACTCACTCACTCACTCACTCACTCACTCACTCACTCACTCACTCACTCACTCACTCACTCACTCACTCACTCACTCACTCACTCACTCACTCACTCACTCACTCACTCACTCACTCACTCACTCACTCACTCACTCACTCACTCACTCACTCACTCACTCACTCACTCACTCACTCACTCACTCACACTCACTCACTCACTCACTCACTCACTCACTCACTCACACACTCACTCACTCACTCACTCACTCACTCACTCACTCACTCACTCACTCACTCACTCACTCACTCACTCACTCACTCACTCACTCTCACTCACTCACTCACTCACTCACTCACTCACTCACTCACTCACTCACTCACTCACTCTCACTCACTCACTCACTCACTCACTCACTCACTCACTCACTCACTCACTCACTCACTCACTCACTCACTCACTCACTCACTCACTCACTCACTCACTCACTCACTCACTCACTCACTCACTCACTCACTCACTCACTCACTCACTCACTCACTCACTCACTCACTCACTCACTCACTCACTCACTCACTCACTCACTCACTCACTCACTCACTCACTCACTCACTCACTCACTCACTCACTCACTCACTCACTCACTCACTCACTCACTCACTCACTCACTCACTCACTCACTCACTCACTCACTCACTCACTCACTCACTCACTCACTCACTCACTCACTCACTCACTCACTCACTCACTCACTCACTCACTCACTCACTCACTCACTCACTCACTCACTCACTCACTCACTCACTCACTCACTCACTCACTCACTCACTCACTCACTCACTCACTCACTCACTCACTCACTCACTCACTCACTCACTCACTCACTCACTCACTCACTCACTCACTCACTCACTCACTCACTCACTCACTCACTCACTCACTCACTCACTCACTCACTCACTCACTCACTCACTCACTCACTCACTCACTCACTCACTCACTCACTCACTCACTCACTCACTCACTCACTCACTCACTCACTCACTCACTCACTCACTCACTCACTCACTCACTCCACTCACTCACTCACTCACTCACTCACTCACTCACTCACTCACTCACTCACTCACTCACTCACTCACTCACTCACTCACTCACTCACTCACTCACTCACTCACTCACTCACTCACTCACTCACTCACTCACTCACTCACTCACTCACTCACTCACTCACTCACTCACTCACTCACTCACTCACCTCACTCACTCACTCACTCACTCACTCACTCACTCACTCACTCACTCACTCACTCACTCACTCACTCACTCACTCACTCACTCACTCACTCACTCACTCACTCACTCACTCACTCACTCACTCACTCACTCACTCACTCACTCACTCACTCACTCACTCACTCACTCACTCACTCACTCACTCACTCACTCACTCACTCACTCACTCACTCACTCACTCACTCACTCACTCACTCACTCACTCACTCACTCACTCACTCACTCACTCACTCACTCACTCACTCACTCACTCACTCACTCACTCACTCACTCACTCACTCACTCACTCACTCACTCACTCACTCACTCACTCACTCACTCACTCACTCACTCACTCACTCACTCACTCACTCACTCACTCACTCACTCACTCACTCACTCACTCACTCACTCACTCACTCACTCACTCACTCACTCACTCACTCACTCACTCACTCACTCACTCACTCACTCACTCACTCACTCACTCACTCACTCACTCACTCACTCACTCACTCACTCACTCACTCACTCACTCACTCACTCACTCACTCACTCACTCACTCACTCACTCACTCACTCACTCACTCACTCACTCACTCACTCACTCACTCACTCACTCACTCACTCACTCACTCACTCACTCACTCACTCACTCACTCACTCACTCACTCACTCACTCACTCACTCACTCACTCACTCACTCACTCACTCACTCACTCACTCACTCACTCACTCACTCACTCACTCACTCACTCACTCACTCACTCACTCACTCACTCACTCACTCACTCACTCACTCACTCACTCACTCACTCACTCACTCACTCACTCACTCACTCACTCACTCACTCACTCACTCACTCACTCACTCACTCACTCACTCACTCACTCACTCACTCACTCACTCACTCACTCACTCACTCACTCACTCACTCACTCACTCACTCACTCACTCACTCACTCACTCACTCACTCACTCACTCACTCACTCACTCACTCACTCACTCACTCACTCACTCACTCACTCACTCACTCACTCACTCACTCACTCACTCACTCACTCACTCACTCACTCACTCACTCACTCACTCACTCACTCACTCACTCACTCACTCACTCACTCACTCACTCACTCACTCACTCACTCACTCACTCACTCACTCACTCACTCACTCACTCACTCACTCACTCACTCACTCACTCACTCACTCACTCACTCACTCACTCACTCACTCACTCACTCACTCACTCACTCACTCACTCACTCACTCACTCACTCACTCACTCACTCACTCACTCACTCACTCACTCACTCACTCACTCACTCACTCACTCACTCACTCACTCACTCACTCACTCACTCACTCACTCACTCACTCACTCACTCACTCACTCACTCACTCACTCACTCACTCACTCACTCACTCACTCACTCACTCACTCACTCACTCACTCACTCACTCACTCACTCACTCACTCACTCACTCACTCACTCACTCACTCACTCACTCACTCACTCACTCACTCACTCACTCACTCACTCACTCACTCACTCACTCACTCACTCACTCACTCACTCACTCACTCACTCACTCACTCACTCACTCACTCACTCACTCACTCACTCACTCACTCACTCACTCACTCACTCACTCACTCACTCACTCACTCACTCACTCACTCACTCACTCACTCACTCACTCACTCACTCACTCACTCACTCACTCACTCACTCACTCACTCACTCACTCACTCACTCACTCACTCACTCACTCACTCACTCACTCACTCACTCACTCACTCACTCACTCACTCACTCACTCACTCACTCACTCACTCACTCACTCACTCACTCACTCACTCACTCACTCACTCACTCACTCACTCACTCACTCACTCACTCACTCACTCACTCACTCACTCACTCACTCACTCACTCACTCACTCACTCACTCACTCACTCACTCACTCACTCACTCACTCACTCACTCACTCACTCACTCACTCACTCACTCACTCACTCACTCACTCACTCACTCACTCACTCACTCACTCACTCACTCACTCACTCACTCACTCACTCACTCACTCACTCACTCACTCACTCACTCACTCACTCACTCACTCACTCACTCACTCACTCACTCACTCACTCACTCACTCACTCACTCACTCACTCACTCACTCACTCACTCACTCACTCACTCACTCACTCACTCACTCACTCACTCACTCACTCACTCACTCACTCACTCACTCACTCACTCACTCACTCACTCACTCACTCACTCACTCACTCACTCACTCACTCACTCACTCACTCACTCACTCACTCACTCACTCACTCACTCACTCACTCACTCACTCACTCACTCACTCACTCACTCACTCACTCACTCACTCACTCACTCACTCACTCACTCACTCACTCACTCACTCACTCACTCACTCACTCACTCACTCACTCACTCACTCACTCACTCACTCACTCACTCACTCACTCACTCACTCACTCACTCACTCACTCACTCACTCACTCACTCACTCACTCACTCACTCACTCACTCACTCACTCACTCACTCACTCACTCACTCACTCACTCACTCACTCACTCACTCACTCACTCACTCACTCACTCACTCACTCACTCACTCACTCACTCACTCACTCACTCACTCACTCACTCACTCACTCACTCACTCACTCACTCACTCACTCACTCACTCACTCACTCACTCACTCACTCACTCACTCACTCACTCACTCACTCACTCACTCACTCACTCACTCACTCACTCACTCACTCACTCACTCACTCACTCACTCACTCACTCACTCACTCACTCACTCACTCACTCACTCACTCACTCACTCACTCACTCACTCACTCACTCACTCACTCACTCACTCACTCACTCACTCACTCACTCACTCACTCACTCACTCACTCACTCACTCACTCACTCACTCACTCACTCACTCACTCACTCACTCACTCACTCACTCACTCACTCACTCACTCACTCACTCACTCACTCACTCACTCACTCACTCACTCACTCACTCACTCACTCACTCACTCACTCACTCACTCACTCACTCACTCACTCACTCACTCACTCACTCACTCACTCACTCACTCACTCACTCACTCACTCACTCACTCACTCACTCACTCACTCACTCACTCACTCACTCACTCACTCACTCACTCACTCACTCACTCACTCACTCACTCACTCACTCACTCACTCACTCACTCACTCACTCACTCACTCACTCACTCACTCACTCACTCACTCACTCACTCACTCACTCACTCACTCACTCACTCACTCACTCACTCACTCACTCACTCACTCACTCACTCACTCACTCACTCACTCACTCACTCACTCACTCACTCACTCACTCACTCACTCACTCACTCACTCACTCACTCACTCACTCACTCACTCACTCACTCACTCACTCACTCACTCACTCACTCACTCACTCACTCACTCACTCACTCACTCACTCACTCACTCACTCACTCACTCACTCACTCACTCACTCACTCACTCACTCACTCACTCACTCACTCACTCACTCACTCACTCACTCACTCACTCACTCACTCACTCACTCACTCACTCACTCACTCACTCACTCACTCACTCACTCACTCACTCACTCACTCACTCACTCACTCACTCACTCACTCACTCACTCACTCACTCACTCACTCACTCACTCACTCACTCACTCACTCACTCACTCACTCACTCACTCACTCACTCACTCACTCACTCACTCACTCACTCACTCACTCACTCACTCACTCACTCACTCACTCACTCACTCACTCACTCACTCACTCACTCACTCACTCACTCACTCACTCACTCACTCACTCACTCACTCACTCACTCACTCACTCACTCACTCACTCACTCACTCACTCACTCACTCACTCACTCACTCACTCACTCACTCACTCACTCACTCACTCACTCACTCACTCACTCACTCACTCACTCACTCACTCACTCACTCACTCACTCACTCACTCACTCACTCACTCACTCACTCACTCACTCACTCACTCACTCACTCACTCACTCACTCACTCACTCACTCACTCACTCACTCACTCACTCACTCACTCACTCACTCACTCACTCACTCACTCACTCACTCACTCACTCACTCACTCACTCACTCACTCACTCACTCACTCACTCACTCACTCACTCACTCACTCACTCACTCACTCACTCACTCACTCACTCACTCACTCACTCACTCACTCACTCACTCACTCACTCACTCACTCACTCACTCACTCACTCACTCACTCACTCACTCACTCACTCACTCACTCACTCACTCACTCACTCACTCACTCACTCACTCACTCACTCACTCACTCACTCACTCACTCACTCACTCACTCACTCACTCACTCACTCACTCACTCACTCACTCACTCACTCACTCACTCACTCACTCACTCACTCACTCACTCACTCACTCACTCACTCACTCACTCACTCACTCACTCACTCACTCACTCACTCACTCACTCACTCACTCACTCACTCACTCACTCACTCACTCACTCACTCACTCACTCACTCACTCACTCACTCACTCACTCACTCACTCACTCACTCACTCACTCACTCACTCACTCACTCACTCACTCACTCACTCACTCACTCACTCACTCACTCACTCACTCACTCACTCACTCACTCACTCACTCACTCACTCACTCACTCACCTCACTCACTCACTCACTCACTCACTCACTCACTCACTCACTCACTCACTCACTCACTCACTCACTCACTCACTCACTCACTCACTCACTCACTCACTCACTCACTCACTCACTCACTCACTCACTCACTCACTCACTCACTCACTCACTCACTCACTCACTCACTCACTCACTCACTCACTCACTCACTCACTCACTCACTCACTCACTCACTCACTCACTCACTCACTCACTCACTCACTCACTCACTCACTCACTCACTCACTCACTCACTCACTCACTCACTCACTCACTCACTCACTCACTCACTCACTCACTCACTCACTCACTCACTCACTCACTCACTCACTCACTCACTCACTCACTCACTCACTCACTCACTCACTCACTCACTCACTCACTCACTCACTCACTCACTCACTCACTCACTCACTCACTCACTCACTCACTCACTCACTCACTCACTCACTCACTCACTCACTCACTCACTCACTCACTCACTCACTCACTCACTCACTCACTCACTCACTCACTCACTCACTCACTCACTCACTCACTCACTCACTCACTCACTCACTCACTCACTCACTCACTCACTCACTCACTCACTCACTCACTCACTCACTCACTCACTCACTCACTCACTCACTCACTCACTCACTCACTCACTCACTCACTCACTCACTCACTCACTCACTCACTCACTCACTCACTCACTCACTCACTCACTCACTCACTCACTCACTCACTCACTCACTCACTCACTCACTCACTCACTCACTCACTCACTCACTCACTCACTCACTCACTCACTCACTCACTCACTCACTCACTCACTCACTCACTCACTCACTCACTCACTCACTCACTCACTCACTCACTCACTCACTCACTCACTCACTCACTCACTCACTCACTCACTCACTCACTCACTCACTCACTCACTCACTCACTCACTCACTCACTCACTCACTCACTCACTCACTCACTCACTCACTCACTCACTCACTCACTCACTCACTCACTCACTCACTCACTCACTCACTCACTCACTCACTCACTCACTCACTCACTCACTCACTCACTCACTCACTCACTCACTCACTCACTCACTCACTCACTCACTCACTCACTCACTCACTCACTCACTCACTCACTCACTCACTCACTCACTCACTCACTCACTCACTCACTCACTCACTCACTCACTCACTCACTCACTCACTCACTCACTCACTCACTCACTCACTCACTCACTCACTCACTCACTCACTCACTCACTCACTCACTCACTCACTCACTCACTCACTCACTCACTCACTCACTCACTCACTCACTCACTCACTCACTCACTCACTCACTCACTCACTCACTCACTCACTCACTCACTCACTCACTCACTCACTCACTCACTCACTCACTCACTCACTCACTCACTCACTCACTCACTCACTCACTCACTCACTCACTCACTCACTCACTCACTCACTCACTCACTCACTCACTCACTCACTCACTCACTCACTCACTCACTCACTCACTCACTCACTCACTCACTCACTCACTCACTCACTCACTCACTCACTCACTCACTCACTCACTCACTCACTCACTCACTCACTCACTCACTCACTCACTCACTCACTCACTCACTCACTCACTCACTCACTCACTCACTCACTCACTCACTCACTCACTCACTCACTCACTCACTCACTCACTCACTCACTCACTCACTCACTCACTCACTCACTCACTCACTCACTCACTCACTCACTCACTCACTCACTCACTCACTCACTCACTCACTCACTCACTCACTCACTCACTCACTCACTCACTCACTCACTCACTCACTCACTCACTCACTCACTCACTCACTCACTCACTCACTCACTCACTCACTCACTCACTCACTCACTCACTCACTCACTCACTCACTCACTCACTCACTCACTCACTCACTCACTCACTCACTCACTCACTCACTCACTCACTCACTCACTCACTCACTCACTCACTCACTCACTCACTCACTCACTCACTCACTCACTCACTCACTCACTCACTCACTCACTCACTCACTCACTCACTCACTCACTCACTCACTCACTCACTCACTCACTCACTCACTCACTCACTCACTCACTCACTCACTCACTCACTCACTCACTCACTCACTCACTCACTCACTCACTCACTCACTCACTCACTCACTCACTCACTCACTCACTCACTCACTCACTCACTCACTCACTCACTCACTCACTCACTCACTCACTCACTCACTCACTCACTCACTCACTCACTCACTCACTCACTCACTCACTCACTCACTCACTCACTCACTCACTCACTCACTCACTCACTCACTCACTCACTCACTCACTCACTCACTCACTCACTCACTCACTCACTCACTCACTCACTCACTCACTCACTCACTCACTCACTCACTCACTCACTCACTCACTCACTCACTCACTCACTCACTCACTCACTCACTCACTCACTCACTCACTCACTCACTCACTCACTCACTCACTCACTCACTCACTCACTCACTCACTCACTCACTCACTCACTCACTCACTCACTCACTCACTCACTCACTCACTCACTCACTCACTCACTCACTCACTCACTCACTCACTCACTCACTCACTCACTCACTCACTCACTCACTCACTCACTCACTCACTCACTCACTCACTCACTCACTCACTCACTCACTCACTCACTCACTCACTCACTCACTCACTCACTCACTCACTCACTCACTCACTCACTCACTCACTCACTCACTCACTCACTCACTCACTCACTCACTCACTCACTCACTCACTCACTCACTCACTCACTCACTCACTCACTCACTCACTCACTCACTCACTCACTCACTCACTCACTCACTCACTCACTCACTCACTCACTCACTCACTCACTCACTCACTCACTCACTCACTCACTCACTCACTCACTCACTCACTCACTCACTCACTCACTCACTCACTCACTCACTCACTCACTCACTCAC
>CAWVQM010000060.1:0-15887 GCA_963932345.1 Ophion ventricosus | reverse complement strand
TATATATATATATATATATATATATATATGTGGGTGGAAGCTCTCCGACCCTTAATTTCAGCGATACGAGACTTCAGAAGAAAAACTGGGGCGTTTCGGGCTACCCGAGAAATAACTTGCATATTATTCTTATGTTTGAACGAGGAGTGCCATTTTTCCGCGTAATTTTTTGCAAACTTTTATACAGGTTCACTGCTGCAATATTGACCCTTCGTGGTCGTCCTGGATAGAATCGACAGGTCGTTCAATCTTTCGCGTAAATATTACGTGTATGACTTAATTTTTACAGATTTTTCAGCTAATTTATTTAATATAAAAAAAATAGAGAACAACGAACTTAAGGGGCCAGTCCACTTTGGAGCCACGAAAAAAAGGCTATTTTCGCGATTTTTTTTTGTGGATTTTATAAAAGATATGAGAATAAAAGTTGTTGGGCTTGATAAATAAAGTCTTGAAATACATTTTAAAAAAATTTTAATTCATTTTTATTCATTTTTAAGTACAAAAAACTATAGTTTAACGTAACGCCTCAAAAATTAGCGGCTAGGTAGCTCCATCACAACTCGGCAACGGCTTGTCTGAAACAAAAAAATCAAAGCCCATTAGATTCAGTATGACACCAGCTACAAAATGACCCTCGGATATAAAGTTTTATCAAAAATTTAAAAAATGGCAGATGAAAAACGAAAAAAGTAAAAAAAAAAACGCGTTATTTCGCAGTTTTTCGCAACAAAAAAAAAAAGAGTAAAAATCAAAATTTTAAAACCATCGAGGGTCATCTTGTTGCGAATCATGTTTAAAATATGTGGTTGAAATTTCAAGAGAATCGGTTTATTAGTTTTAGAGATACGATGGAGCTAGATTTTGAAAACGTTGTTTCGCGAAAAAAGCGTTTTGAAGTTTATACTATGAAAAACTCTTACCTAAAATCAATCGGCAATTCCTGCACCGTACAAAATCCCTTCTGATTGCTCATCATCGTCGATTTCTTCAAGTCTTGCTGGCTTTCGATTTTTTTAAATTTTCAAACTGGACTGTCCCCTTAATCTTGGAAATATTGTCCATCGTTTTCTATGACCTTGCGCGCCATCTCTCATGTAACATACGAATGCCGTCGCGAAAGAAACTTGCAGGCTTCGCGAGGCGATAAAGTCATCGACGAATTTACGCACATCGTTCAGCGTTCTTGAACTGTTTATCCACTAAGGCGTGCTGCATTGACCGGAACAAATGGTAGTCGGATGCACGGTCTTACATACAGGTCTGGAAACTCCGCCGGATCGGGGGGGTCGCTTACTGACGAAAATTTTTTAATGCACTGGCCGCTGGAGCGCTGCGATCTTAAAAGAGTTGGTGCGAAGTGCGGTACGGGGGCAGACGGAGGTATTGAAAAAAGACAGAGCTAATCGCCGCATTACTCTGCATCTGCCTGTCTCCGTAACACCTCATTTCAATTATTGGTTCTGCAGTATATATATATATTGGTGGTATATCTACCAATATAGCTAATTATAATGAATAAAATTAAGCGGTGAACCAACCCAACAAGCCGCCAAATCTAATTAAACCCCAAGCGTGGCTATAACTTAAATATTAGAAAACTGTCTTACTCATGGAATGATAATCGTGGTCGCACGGATACGGTGCTGACATGAGCTACCGTTTTGAAGGAGCCGAGTTCGATCCCCGAAGAGTGAGCTTTTTTTTTGCATAGGTTTCTGGTGTTGTATTAATTATTTATACACATTGTATCATTTTTGTATGTCATCATTTTCTTTCTCGCAAATAAAAATTCGAATTAATTTTTAAATAAATGTTTTTATTTTTTTATCGGTTTTTTGGTCGTTGGTAAAGGTTTTGAACTATGGGTGAATAACAAAACGATGAAATCATTTATACCACGTCGCATTTTCTATACCATTCTCATCCTCTTTTTTCCATTCATGAGAAATGTCTTCAGCCTTGAAATGCTTGTCACAAATGACATCCAACGAACTTAATTTTATAATACCCGGGATCGCGTTTTCCCACTGTTTCCACCGCACTGTATCTTTTGGCACGCGAAATAACGAGTGCTTCGATAATACAATTCTGCTTCCAGTTTTGCACCCCGGCACAACACAGATTCTCGGCATTTTTTCACTTCCGATAAGTCAATAGCACAAGAAATCCACTAATGAGTCGCTTTTGTTTACAAAATTATTTTTGGTGGTTATGTTCATCTGGGGGCAAGATTGAGGCGCCACGTAGTGTCAACTCTCAACGAAAATTTTCGTCCGTAAGCGGCCTACCCCCACCATGCGAATTCTGGCAGAGTTTCCAGACCTGTATGTAAGACCGTGGTCGGATGGGCCCAAGTCTGGTGAATATGCCGCCTTGCGGGAGAACTTCCCATCCCAAGTTCAAGAGGGTCTTCCGAGTCGCGCGAGCAACGTGAGGTCGAGCGTTGTCATGCAGCAGTATGACTTGACTGCTTCCTTGCCCAGTAAATAGCCTTTTCCGATCAAGTTCTTCGCTCAGTTTGTTCAATTGTCGGCTGTAGCGTTCCGCAGTCACCGTCTGACCAGTTTCCAGGAGTTCGTAATAAAGCACAACCTTCATGTCCCACCAGATACACAGGAGAATCTTCTTTAAGTGGATGTTCTGTTGCGGCGTCGATGGACCGGGTTGCACGGGATCTACCCATGACTTATTACGTTTGGAATTCTCGTAAAAAATATACTTTTCATCACCCGTCACAATTTTTCCACAAGAAGTCCTTTTTTTTTTGTTGCCGGACGAGCAGTGAAAGGCACGTGTTGATACGTTGACCTAGGTTGTGCTCGGTGAAAATGAATGAATGAATCTCCAACTTGATATTACGTGAAGAAAATTTTTAAGTAATAAAGTGAAATTACTCGTTAGCTATTAACTCTAGGGCTAATAAAGGTCTATACGTTTTTTACTCAGAATTCGATACTCTATCATATCACGCTATAAAAAATATAGCATTCCATTTGAAAAAATAAAGTTGACCTTCAAATCTTCGAAGCGCCTCCACCGATAAAAAAAATAAATGCACCACATAGTGTAGCCTTATAAACCATGTAACTTTTGTATAAAACATTTTTTTGTGCAACGCATATTTTGGTCGTAAAAGAGGTGCACACGTTGCGTGGTCCACCCTGTATTTAAATTCATATATGTTCATTTGCGTTCATGAATTAAAAAACTCATTTATGAGAATCAATAATGGGAGAATATTCGTCTGTCATATTAAGTGATATTAATTTCTTCTATCAATAAATATAATGTAAGATTGTAAAATACAAAGCGTTCGATTGAGAGCATACAGACGCTATGCGAGGTAATATTGAAAATTTTGTATGAGCAATAAGGTTTTTATTTCGAGGTGAAGAAAGCTCGAGAGGTGCGGTAGCAAAGAGCCTGGAGAAGAAAAGACGCGGAAGGGACCGACGACAAAGCCCGAGAGGAAGAGACCAGAGAGAGAGAGAGAGAGAGAGAGAGAGAGAGAGAGAGAGAGAGAGAGAGAGAGAGAGAGAGAGAGAGAGAAATGCATGAAAAGGGAAAAAGTAAGACGCAAGGGTAGTTCCAGGGTGGAACGACGCCTAGCCAGGTCTCTCCCGGATGCTTATCGCGCAGCTGCATTATACTTGCGCTACGAACTCCTCCCATTTTCACTTCCTGTCCGCGGTTCACTGTTCGCCCTCCCTTCATTTTTCCTCCCACTACCCTTACCTCGCTTCCTCCCTCGTACCTTCTTGTTGACGAGATCCGCGTACCACGGCCTCGCGATTTCTTCTTTCTTTTCTTTTCTCTTCTTCTTTTTTTTTTTCTTCACGAGGTGAAAAAAAAGCTTTTCTTCGCCGTGAAATTCGCCTGCCTCAATGCGACGAGCTCGCCGTCTCGAAATTAACATAGTAATTTTCTTTGGGAAACGCGTGTGCGAGAGAAACGTGAGGCTGGAGAGGGGGGGGGGCGAAGAAAGGGCTAGGGAATTTTTCTTCTTTAATCCTCTTTCCTTGGCTCTTCGAGTTAATAAAATGCGCGTCTAATTGAGGATTTTTCATATGTGTGTGTGTGTGTGTGTGTGTGTGTGTGTGTGGAGCTTTATCCAATCGACGGCTGTATGGAAGAACGTGCTATCTCAAATTGTGATAGAAGAACGTGCTATCTCAAATTGTGATAGAAGAACGTGCTACCTCAAATTGTGATAGAAGAACGTGCTATGTCAAATTATGAGAGAAGAACGTGCTATCTCAAATTGTGATAGAAGAACGTGCTATCTCAAACTGTGATAGAAGAACGTGCTATTTCGATCAGTCAACATATTTTCATTGATACAGCACTGGTATTTGGGGCACCTCAGTATACAGAGCACTTTTTCTGTAAGGTTATTTAATTTTCTAATATTATTTAGCTCGATAACAGAAAAAAAATTAAGATATGTTGATTTTATCGACATTTTCGACGATTGGCCTACCAGAGCGTGCCTCATCTTCGACGTCCATATTACCAGAACGGAATCGTTGGAACCACCGCTTTGCTGTTGCATTCGATACTGTATTGGCTCCATAAACAGCACAAATTTTTTTGGCCGCCTGCTCCACCTCTTCACCTTGGTCGTAGTGGTACTGAAGAATGTATCGATTTTCTCTTTTTTTACCTCCATTTTGGAACGCTGTAACACACAACTGGCTTCACCAAACACAAAACTGTCAAAAAACTTTTTTTGAAGCGTAATGTCATCTTTAAATCGCCGTATAGTATGACCCGATGCGATGTATACATCGTGAAATGTGACTCACTAAAGACATCTTGCGGAAAACGCTCAGTACGTTTTACTTGACCCAATATATCGTAGACTGTGTATGTGTACGAGCATGATCAGGCAGCATTATAAACGCCTGGTCAGGCAACCGGATAACGGCCTGATCAGGCAGCCAGATAAGGTCCATATGTGACAGAACGTTACACTTTTCGTTAGGGCGCTATCAGGTTCCCTTATAAGTGCCCTACCAAGGCAGTCAGGCAACCTGAAAGCGTCCCGAATCGGACCCTATTGAAATTTCTACTTGGGACGGGACGTCATTTTGGGACACTCGAAAACATTGAAACGGCTTTCACCAACCAGCTGAATGCTATTTCAGTATCCGAGTTCCAGCATTGCTATGCTGATTGGAAGAATCGATTCCAGCGCTGTGTGCCTTCCCAAGGAAGTTATTTTCACGGAGACGATATTGAATTGTTATTCTATTCAAATAAAATTTTTAAAAATAATAAATCAGTCTCATTACTTGAGGAATTTCGGCACACTTAACGAAATGTTACCATTTGATTTAAATTTATAGAGTAAATTCTTTCTCATATACTGAATGTACCCTCCAAATTTGAATTAACTTTACGAATGCAACTTTTTTTTACTATTTGTAGTTTTAGGACTCAGTAACAAAGAATTATCAACAACAAAAATTGAATAATGAAAGAAAGAATAAATTAGTGATTTTTAAAATAAAACCTGCATTTTGCACACTGTGTCTATTATTCGAATAAAATTGCGAAAACGAGAAATCCTTGTGTTTCGGAGCTAATAAAATAACAAGGAAGTATTGTAGTAATTTAATTGTCTGACTGAAATTTCATCCGGTTTTTATCTTCAACGTTCTCGTTTTTTTAAAACAATTTCCGCTGAATCGTGCACGGGAGAAGGCTGTCAGGTACGTCTACACGCGAATTTCATCCACCGTTCGCGGAATATCGTATAATCGAGAGAGAGAGAGAGAGAGAGAGAGAGAGAGAGAGAGAGAGAGAGAGAGAGAGAGAGAGAGGAGACAGCTCGACAGGGAGAATGGAGAATCGTGTAGAAATCAAATAATACAGCTATCCCGGGTGAATTTTGAGCTCGTCCCTTCTCGGACAACACGCGATTGCCTGTTGATTAGAAAAGACTGATCAATCTGACTGACGTATATGCGCAGGAGCCTCCGAGCGCGGTAGAACTGCCGGTTTGAAACAAGACGAAGCACAGCAATTGAAAAAAAAAGACGATTGGGAGAAATCGAGGGGAGCGCAGGCAAATTGGGGAGGGAGAGAGAGAGTAGAAGAGAGAGATCGAGATCCAGAAATACAGAGAGAGAGAGAGAGAGAGAGAGAGAGAGAGAGAAAGAGAGAGAGAGAGAGAAAGAGAGAGAGAGGCAAGGACTTAGATTAAATGAAATAATCGGAAGACTCGGGGATAATTGAGGATTGTCGAGAAGGGACATGAGTGGAGAGGGATTATTGTGAGCGAGATTCTCCCATTGCCTCGTAGAGATGTGCATCAGCAGCCCATCGAGAAGTCTGAAGATGTTACGCGGTAAAAAAAAAACAGAAAACGAAGCAACAACTTTCTAAAATTATTCGAAAATTTCTAAATTGTCTGAAATATCAAAATTTTCTAAAAATTTCTAAATTTTCTAAATTTTTCTAAATTTTCTAGAATTTCTAAATTTCTAAATGTTCTAAAAATTCTAAATTTTCTAAAAATGTCTAAAATGTTCTAGAAATTCTAAATTTTCTAAAATTTCTAAAAATTATAAATTTTCTAAAATTTCTAAAAATGTCTAAATTTTTAAAATTTTCCAAAAAATGTTATTTCTCAAAAGCATTTCTTTTTTTTTCTTGTCAAGTTTTCTCGTAGCACAGGTTTGAATTTATATTCTCTTTTTTGTATGCACTTCCCCTTTCGAAAGTTTTTCAAAGCAATTGGGAGTCATTTGGACTGGTACTCGTATAAGTATTTTATATCATCTGACTTTTCGTGATTGATGCTCTCAAACATTTTATTAAACTTTTGATAGAAGTGTCAGGCATCTACGTTAGTATTCAGTTGGTAATTTATTTATTGCTTAACGGGAAAATGAAGGTAAAAAAAGAGAAAATTCGATACATTCTTCAGTACGACTACGACCAAGGTGAAAAGGCGGAGCACGCGGCCAAAAAAATTTGTGCTGTTTATGGACCCAATACAGTATCGAATGCAACAGCAAAGCGGTGATTCCAATGATACCGTTCTGGTAATATGGACGTCGAAGATGAGGCACGCTCTGGTAGGCCAATCGTCGAAAATGTCGATAAAATCATGGAAATCGTCGAGTCGAACCGGCATGTGAGCACTTATTCCATTGCCCAGCAACTGAAGATTAGCCAGAAAACCGTTTGGAACCATTTGCATAAGGCTGGTCTCAAGAAGAAGCTCGATGTATGGGTGCCACACGAATTGACGCAAAAGAACCTTTTGGACCGAACTGATGCCTGCGATTCTTTGCTGAAACGTAACGAAATCGAGTCATTTTTGAAGCGGATGGTGACTGGCGATGAAAAATGGGTCACATACGAGAACAACAGCCGAAAAAGATCGTGGTCCAATCGCGGTGAGCCGGCCCAAACGATCGCCAAGCCCGGATTAACGGCCAAGAAGGTTTTCCTGTGTGTTTGGTAGGATTGGAAGGGAATCATCCACTATGAGCTGCTCCCATCGGGCCAAACACTCAATTCGGACCTCTACTGTCAACAACTGACCACATTGAAGCAGGCGATCGACCAGAAGCGGCCAGAATTGGCCAATAGGAAGGGTGTTGTGTTCCATCAAGACAACGCTAGGCCGCACACATATTTAACGACGCGCCAGAAGCTCCGAGAGCTTGGATGGGAGGTTCTATCGCACCCGCAGTATAGTCCAGACCTGCCAACAAGCGATTATCACCTTTTCAAGCATTTGCAAAATTTTCTTGATGGTACAAAACTGGCCTCAAGAGAGGCTTGTGAAAATGAGCTGGTCAAGTTTTTTACCGATAGGGACGAGGACTTCTTCAATCGCGGAATTATGAAATTGCTTTCAAAATGGACAAAAGTTATCGAACAAAACAGCGCATATTCGATCTAAATCGGATAATCCTATGTTAATTTCATCGTCGAAATAAAGCGAAAAAACGCTCAGAACTTTTTACTTCATCTAATATATATATATATACACATTTTTTTTCATTTTTCTCAAAACTATCTCGATCACCCTTTCCTCGTTCCTGTCGCCGGCAGAATCCACGAGATTGAAATGGCAATGTGCCAGTTCTAATTTATTGGCCTCCTGCATTTAACGAACCTATACATAACGAAGGTTTGACTGGCTTTGTGCACTGCGAAACTTTCATCCGCGTAACACGCGTTCACGTGTACTCAACTCACGGTCTCTGTGAATTTGACAGTACTCTGTGTGTTTGTGTTTCTCTCTCTCTCTCTCTCTCTCTCTCTCTCTCTCTGTGTGTGTGTGTACGTAAGAATATTTGTTATGTGTACGAAGGCATAAAAAGTGGATGAAAGGGTTAATCGGAGCATGATCGAAGGGGCGAATGAAAGAGGAAGAAAAAGAAAAGAAAAAAGGAACGAAACGAGACTCCGGTGACCGGAACTTGGAGGAATCGTGGCGGGCATTCGAGAAAATGATCAAAAAAAAAAGCTCGCGTACTCTCTTAATCCTTTTTTTTTCCTTCTATTTCTTGGCGTCGAAGCTTTGTCTTTGACGCGCGCGTGTTACGTACAATAGTGACGAAAATATGGGTCGAAACGCATGAAAAAACACGAGCTGTCGTTAAACCGGAAACGTGGGAAAAAAAAAATACGATGAAAAAGCTCGAGGATATCCGGCTATGAGGGGATAATTTCGTTTGTACTTGTCATCCGCGAATATTGCTTGTCAAGGGGCCTAATTAAAGAAATATACTCGCGACCGGAAGTAACGAAGAGAATCGTCATTTTTTTCGTATATTTGAAAATAAATATATATTTTTAATAGTTCAATGAGTAGAATTCATTTTTTTTGTTCACTTGTCATTCGCGACTATTGCGTGACGGGAGGGGGAGCCTGATTAAAAAAAATATATATACTCGGTACCGGAAGTAACGAGATGGAACACCATTTTTTGTATTTAAAAAAATATATTTTTAATAATCCAATGAATAGAATTTATCTGTTTGGGTTTATTGACTTATCTTTTCAAAATATTTATCGGGAGGGGGCGTCGAATTGAAAAAAAAAAATATCCTCGCAACCGGAAGTAAGGTGAAGAAAAAAAAAAACATTCCATTCTTCACAAAGTGCTGTCATGAACAGAAATAAATAATAAAAAGTAAACAATAAGAAATACATAAAAAAATAATAATAACAAAGAAAGATAAGAAATGAGGAATGAAAAATTAACAAGTAGAAATTTTCAAAGATCAAACCCAAACAGACCCAAGTAAACTTACACTAGCAACAACAATCGAAAAATTCAAAGTAAACGCGACTTAAAAAGAAAAAAAAAACCAATCCGAATCCCCGGTGCCTCGTAGCTAATTGTGTGTGTTCAGACCCTGTATTAGCTCCAAGTATAAATCCTGTCCGATTCACTCTCCATCGACTATCAATCAACCCGCGCACATCCTATAATTCATCAATTAAAAGCTCCTGACTCAAGCGCCGAGTTAAAGAGAAATCAATTATGACGAACGATATGTATGCGAAGGAAATATATACGGGGATGCGTATATAATGCAATGCACATTAGAACTCAGGGGCTCGATTGCACGCCCATGACTAATGGACGCCTCGTATACGTTGAAAATCATTTTGGATTAACCCGGCGTAGAGCTTATCGTGATGATTGCTGTGCTTCGTCACTCTAGAAATTTATATATATATATATATATATATATATATATGTATACACTGCCGGCCAAAAGTTTGAGTACACCAGTCGAAATTTCTTGTCGCACTAAAAGTTAGACAGCGGACTCAAAAATAAAGATAATCAAATTTCCCAAGCGACGTTTCAAAGAGGACAAATTTACCTTCATTTTGTCTTTTTAGAAAAATGTTTACAATTTTTTTTGGGCCCGGTACGCCTTTTTGAAAATGGCTATTTTTCAGCTTTTTTTGTTTGCACGTCTAAGACTGCCCGTATAACTTCCGGCGAATTTTTTCGCCCGTTCTTTCCATGACAAACTTCGAAGAGGGTATCAAAACCTACATTTTCATTTTTCAGAAAGGTTCGTACAATTTTTTTTCGCCCCAGTATTGCATTTTTAGATAAAAAAGACGTGTTTTAGAAAAATAGGCGTCGTCCAATAACTATGGGCTTTTAGAGAAAATATCAAGAGGATAAAAAGTTGCATAGGTTCATACTGAAGTAGCTAGAATTTTTTAAGAATTTTTGTTTGAAAATTTTTTTTTTTCACAATTTTTGGTCGTGACTCTGATGAGCGGAGGGGATCCATTCTTTTTCGTTAATTTCAGCACAAATAAAAAATAAGCTGTTTCAATATTAGCATTATTCAAGATTAAAATGATAAAAATCTTCTAAAAAAAGTATGATTAATTCGCAAAAAAATAGAAGGAAAAATGGGCCCATGATGAGACTAGTCTTAAAAATCATAGAATGGGTTACTCTATTTTAGATTATTGTTCGAACAAACAATAAAAAATGGCAATCATAAAAAAAAAAATACTTTTCACTTTCCAAGCAAAAAATACGTGTTCCAGTATAAATGATAATTTTTTTCATATTTTTTCGTCAAAGTATGCTTCAAAATGAAAATTATATATATATGAACATTTGTCGATATCTCAATTAGTTCAGAAGTTATCAACGTTTAAACGTTTCCAAAACTTCCGAAATCAACATTTTTTGGAAAATCATAAGTCCTAAAACAGAAGCGATGAAAATCTAAAAATTGGTGTGGATATTCCTTTCATGGGGTATAATTTTACAAAAAGTAAAATTAGGGAAAAATAAAAAATGGTCGAGGTCACGGGCTAGGTGAAATGGCGTGAAATGCCTCATATATCTACAGGGTGGACCACGCAACGTGTGCACCTCTTTTACGACCAAAATATGCGTTGCACAAAAAAATGTTTCATACAAAAGTTACATGGTTTATAAGGCTACACTATGTGGTGCATTTATTTTTTTTATAGGTGGAGGCGCTTCGAAGATTTGAAGGTCAACTTTATTTTTTCAAATGGAATGCTATATTTTTTATAGCGTAATATGACAGAGTATCGAATTCTGAGTAAAAAAGTATAGACCTTTATTAGCCCTAGAGTTAATAGCTAACGAGTAATTTCACTTTATTACTTTAAAATTTTCGTCACGTAATATCAAGTTGGAGATTCAAATCTACGACAAATTTCTGAATGGCAGTGTTTACATCACAGTGTTTATCAATATAAACACATTTACCACATCACACACACTTATCATGATTCACAATCTTCTCAATGATTGTAATCCAGTATTAAAGTATCCTTCGGTGATTGTGCGTGATTATTATCAGAAAGATAAAAGTGAAAATGAATGAATGAATCTCCAACTTGATATTACGCGAAGAAAATTTTAAAGTAATAAAGTGAAATTACTCGTTAGCTATTAACTCTAGGGCTAATAAAGGTCTATACTTTTTTACTCAGAATTCGATACTCTATCATATTACGCTATAAAAAATATAGCATTCCATTTGAAAAAATAAAGTTGACCTTCAAATCTTCGAAGCGCCTCCACCTATAAAAAAAATAAATGCACCACATAGTGTAGCCTTATAAACCATGTAACTTTTGTATAAAACATTTTTTTGTGCAACGCATATTTTGGTCGTAAAAGAGGTGCACACGTTGCGTGGTCCACCCTGTATATTAATTTATATGCAATATGCCTATTTGTGCTGCTCGTACCCTTGCAGCTTGCCCAGTGCAACTGTGGTTTGAATCTCTCAGTGCCTGCTGTTGTTTGATTTGAAGCCCTGGACTCAATGCGCTCAGCATATATATATATATATATATATATATATATATATATATATGCAAGATTATACCGTGGATTCGTAATCCTATACGTTCATTTATGTACGCAATTCCATGTGAATTTATATAACCGCAAAACCATGTTACTCAGCATTGTGCACCACCTTATGCAAAACTGGTTGTTATCTTGCTGGATAATCTTGCTGAGAACTTGCTGCACAATCCAGGAGACGACATTAATTTTTTTTTTTTTTTTTTTTTCAATGCAATGATCTCGATCCTTTTTAAATTATAGTAAATTTCACGATTTCGAATTTTTACAAAGTCTTTACGAATTGTTTTACGAATTGTTGCAAATTGAACTTAAAACTATCCCAAAGAACTGTGCAACAAAGAGAAACGTATTTTCGAAATTTCAAGCTTATGCAGACCCCTTGATCGCTCGTTTAATAGTGATTCGATGTTCTGCGAGATCTGCACGAGAACAAAAATTGTAACAAATGGAATCTCAATCAGAGAAGGATCGTAAAAAAAAAAGGAAAATCTGATGTCGTGTGAAAATATTTGTAAAAATAAGTAAAAGCAGGAACGATTGAAAAGAAAATGAAACGATTGAAAAATCTTTGGCTCGATCTTGCAGGAAGTCGGCGTTATTATTATTGTTATTTTTTGTAAAATTTACAAAATGATTTAAAACATTTTTAATAAATATTTCATTAAAATAATTTATCGAATGTTTCAATATTTCTATTTACATATTGAATATTTTAATATTTCATGTCTAAATATTTGAATATATTAATATTTAAATATTAAGATATTGAAAGAAAAATTTTTTGAATTGAAGACGTGAAAAAATATTTGTAAAAAAACGTAAAAGCTTCGATGATTAAAAAGAAAATGAAACGATTGAAAAATCTTTGGCTCGATCCTGCGGGGAGTCCGCGTTATTATTATTGTTGTTTATTGTAAAATTTACAAAATTATTTAAAACATTTTTAATAAATATTTCATTTAAATAATTTATCGAGTGTTTTAATAATTCTATTTACATATTGAATATTTTAATATTAAGATATTGAATTTTTTTTTATTTTTATTGCGGACGTGTAAAAATATTTGCAAAAAAAACGTAAAAGCTTCGATGATTAAAAAGAAAATGAAAAGATTGAAAAATCTTTGGCTCGATCCTGTAGGGAGTCCGCGTTCTGTATATTTTTTTATTTTCTGCTACTGTTATTATTATTATTATTATTATTATTATTGGTGATCTTTCACGTGAAGGGTTGCCATTACTGGGGTAGGAGAGAAATGCATCGGCACATTTATGAAGGTCTGACGCAGGCGAGGAATTGAAATAGAGTGAATGGTTAGTGGGGAAACGGTTCGCGTGACTCTCTCATCCTCTCTCTCTCTCTCTCTCTCTCTCTCTCTCTCTGTCTCTCTCTGGCTCTCTCTCTCTCTCTCTCTCTCTCTGTCTCTTTCTCTCTCTCTCTCTCTCGCTCTCTCCCTGTCTCTCTCTCTCTCTCTCTCTCTCTCTCTCTCTCTCTCTCCCTCTCTCTCTCTCTCTCTCTCTCTCTCTCTCTCTCTCTCGTATATGTCGAGTGATAAACAAAGTACTTGCGTATCTACCGACGCATCCATCAGCCGTCGCCAATATATATCCATATTCATGCAGTTTTATGCTGCAGATAGGGGAGCAAATGGGTCTCGGTGGCACGCATTGTCCGGGAGGCATTTGCAGGGTTTTTGCTCCGACCTTCCACCCCCTTGGGGTGCACCGCGACCCGATCCTCACCGTGTATACACAGCTACGCTATGCATTAAAAATAACCGCGTACAGGGCCTTCCGTGTTTGCTCATCTGCTTTTACTCGTCGATGGAATAATTCGCGGCTATCGATGCTTCAACTTCAAAAATGTATAAAAAATCCAAAAATCAAGGTAGGGCTATAAATGGAGCTGCATTTTGAAGCTCAAAGTGTTACGAAAGTAATGAGCACAAATTCGGATCGCCCGTTTTTCAGGAAAAAACGTTATGGCCATTTTAGTGCAGGGGTAGATTTTGTCTATGAAATAATTTGCAACTGCTGATGCTTCGATTTAAAAAATCTATATAAAATCCAAAAATCATCGTAGGGATATGAACGGAGCTGCATTTTGAAGCTCAAAGTGTTACGAAAGTAATGAGCACAAATTCGGGTCGCCCGTTTTTCAGGAAAAAACGTTATGGCCATTTTAGTGCAGGGGTAGATTTTGTCTATGGAATAATTTGCTAGTGCTGATGATCTGACTTCAAAAATGTATATAAAATCCAAAAATCATAGTAGGTTGATGAATGAAGTTGCATTTTGAAGCTTAGAGGGCCAGGAAAAGAATGAGCACAAATTCAGGTCGCGCGTTTTTCAGGAAAAAACGTTACGAGCATTCTAGTGCAGAGGTAGATTTTGTCTATGAAAGAATTTGCCACTGCTGATGCTTCGATTTGAAAAATCTATATAAAATCTAAAAATCATCGTAGAGGTATGAACGGAGCTGCATTTTGAAGCTCAAAGTGTTACGAAAGTAATGAGCACAAATTCGGGTCGCACGTGTGTCAGGAAAAAAACGTTATGGCCATTTTAGTGCAGGGGTAGATTTTGTCTAGGGAATAATTTCCTAGTGCTGATGATCTGACTTCAAAAATGTATATAAAATCCAAAAATCATAGTAGGTTGATGAATGAAGTTGCATTTTGAAGGTCAAAGGGCCAGGAAAAGAATGAGCACAAATTCGTGTCACACGTTCATCAGGAAAAAATCGTTACGACCATTTTAGTGCAGGGGTAGATTTCTCTATGGAATAATTCGCGACTGCAGAATGTTCCGACTTCAAAAATATATATAAAATTAAAAAATAGTCGTCTCTCAACGAATCAAGTCGGGAAAGAAAGTTCAAATTACTGCCAAACGAGCGCTTATTGCATTACTTCATTGACCACGCGAGACTCGTGAATTTTGGGTATCGAGGTGCAACCCGGAAGTTGCCTCTGCGCCATCAGTGCTCGCCGCCAGTTCATACTTTAATTTCCAATTTTAATTACATTCTTGTTGCTCTCTCGAGCGCTGACGGAGAAGTTAAGGAGGACAGGAGGAAAAATCGTGATTGTGTCGTGTGTGGCTTTTAGCGAACGCTCTGATAGTTATCGTTCGCTCGTTGCCGCGCTCTCGTTGATACTTCCTCGTCCTCGCTGGCGTTCGTGAGAAATAATCGATATGACATTTTCAACCCCTTTCGCGCAACGTATATACACGAAGGGATGATAATGTGACCCTTGTACTTTTCCTCACTTACACGTACCCTCGTACGTCCGAGAACGTTGCTCGGAGTCGGCGCGCATAAAAAAAAAAAAAATCGGATGACATATCTTAAAATAGATCACGTTTAGCGTATTTAATTTGGACTATCGATTGAGGCGTATAATATTTTGTACCATGAGTTTTGCCGGGTTAATTAATTGTTCGATATATTTTAGAAATTTTTAGATATTTTTAGATATAAATCATTTTCGATATTTAGAAATTCTAGATATTTTTAGATATAGATAATTTTCGATATTTTAGAAATTCTAGATATTTTTAGATATAGATAATTTTCGATTTTTTTTAGAAATTCTAGATATTTTTAGATGCTTAGATATGTTTGATATTTTAGATGTTTTTGATATTTTTAGATGTATTTAGATATTATAGATCATTTTAGATATTTTAGAAATTCTAGATATTGTTTTATATTTGCGATATTTTCAGATATTTTAGATATTTTTGGATATTTCTAGATATTTGCAGAAATTTTATATATTTTAGGTACCGTGAATTTTTCAAGATGTTTTCAATTTTTTTTAGATATTTTATATATTTTTAGATATTATAGAAATTTGAGATTTTTTTCTTTTTGATATTTCACATATTTTAGATATCTTGAATTTGTAAGATATTTTTAATGTTTTTAGATATATTATATATTTTCAGATATTATAGAAATCGTAGATACTTTGGATTTTTTAGATATTATTTCGAGACTGTAGATATTTT
>CAWVQM010000059.1:0-31766 GCA_963932345.1 Ophion ventricosus | reverse complement strand
GCAAATCTTTCGTGAGAATACGCTGTGGAGAGCTTCTCGAAATGTCCAATTCTTGGACCACGGTGCCGAATTGATGTGTCCTAGACTCTCAGCAACACTCTCACGAACTGCTTCGATGTTTTGTTTGTTGAACGACTTGTTGAAGGACACGGCCAGAGTATCTAAGATCACTAATTGATCGAGTCTCCTGAATTTTTATTTAATTTCTTCACAGTTGATGAAGTTAAGTCACCAATCGGACCATATTTTGTATGAAAGTTGCGAACTGTAGCTGCCAAACCTTCATTATTTTTCAGCGACGCAGGTTATCCAACGGATACAATAATGTCAATAGGTCGGAGATGTTTCTGATGTTTGTAAATACTGGCATTGTAACGTAGTAAAACTGTAATAGAGCGAAGGAATGTTACCATCTACCAATATTAGAAAACAATAGACAAGTGTATCCATCCAAAGTAACATGTAATGACCGTTTCGAAAATGGTATTGTACAGTCAAGCAGAGTGATTGTACAGGTCAAGCTTGATGTTCCGACGACGCCGGCGAACATGCGAGAACGAATACAAGAGCCTGCGCCGCTATCACACCAGAAACTATTCGAAGATCAAGAGAATCATTAATCCGACGTCTTCAAAAATGTGTCGAGGTTAATGGCCATCACTTCGAACATTTGTTACAATAAATTATCCGCACAAAAAATTCAATTACTTTTACTCGGTTATTCTTATCGTCAATACCATCACGATTTTCCGTTTTTACACGTGTATTTTGGTGAAAAATCATTTCAAGGTCATGATATCATAGGTCGTTGGATTCGTCTGAATATCAGCTACAACGTCTTAATAAAAAAAAAAGAACATGTTCCCATTTGAAAAACCATTGATGGCCATGAGACGCAAAAACTATGACCTTGACAAAATGAATTTTTCGCCACTGTATCAGCCCTTCGAAATCAATCAAATTACCTTCTGAAATTTTTTTCGTCACTCTAAAGCAACGGAGATATTTGGGGTGGTCACGTTAAATGGTCCACCCCTGTATATATATAAGTTAATGGATATATATTAATTTTATATTAATAAATATTAATGTGTGAAATTAAAATAAAATATACATTAATTCATTTTCTTTGTAATTACATTCTTGACTGATATATACACGGAGAGAATTAAATGTAAAAATTATCGTGCAGTAACCGGTAATCACATGACGACCCTGAAACTTCGCTTATTATTACTGAGTGAAACACAGATTTCACTGAAAATAAAATAAATTTCTTCTTCAGATAGAACATTTTACCAGATTTTCTAGTAAATTTTCATGTGTAACAAAATACGCAAAACTTAAATTTAAAAAATATATAATATCAGCAAAATTTTATTGTGCATTTTATTATTTTATGCCTTTCAAAAATGTCCATAAAAAAGTATCGTCTTTATAACCAATTATTTTAAGATTTATTATAAAATTTAATGAGTGTTATAGGAAAATGTATTGTGCTCTCGGTAAAAATTATCGTGCTCGCTACCCTTCTTGTATAGTAAAATTTTACTTACGTACTTGAAATTTTTTGTAACGTGAGTTAAAAAAAAACTTGTCGCATACGAATTATTATGCTTTTCTCACTTGTCCCCACATTGAAATATATCACGGTAATTTTTACCGTGAAATTCACGACAAAAATTACTTTCTATTTTTCTCCGTGTAACATATGAGGAATGTCATTCTTAAAGAAAATCAATTCATCGCATACTATCTACATTTGTATTGCATACACTGCTGACTATCCAAGCTGTACACGCAAGCGTTGATTTTTTTTTTTTTTTTGCAATATAATTCCAAGACGATTCTCAAGACCAGGCCGAAATTGGGGTCGTGTTTCGCAAAAATTGCAGCTGATAAGGAAATCGGGCTATTTCCGTGACGAATGGACATTTTTCGACGACCGCCGACCACGAATTCGAGTTCCAGATGTTGAAAGAAAACCAAGAGCGAGAGAGAGAGAGAGAGAGAGAGAGAGAGAGAGAGAGGAAGAGATGAGAGAGAGAGAGAGAGAGAGAGACAGAGAGAGAGAGAGAGAGAGAGAGAAGAGAGAGAGAGAGAGAGAGAGAGCGAGAGAGAGAAAGGGAGCTTAGCCACAAAACGGTGCTGCCGGGCGTTGACAACTTTACAATGGTAAACGAAACTGGCTTACGGGGCATTGTCTCGATTGAGATGGGTGGCTCAACGTAATGTGAAATACACGTACGGGGATTGCGTCGAAGTCTCTCTTTCTCTCTCTCTCACTCTCTCTCTCTTTTTCTCTCTCTCTCTCTCTCTCTCTCTCTCTCTCTCTCTCTCTCTCTCTCTCTCTCTCTCTCGCTCTCTCTCTTACTCTCTCGACCGCACAAATACGTCGCAGGGTACGTGACTCGCATCGCAATTTCGCGTAACACAACGCGCGTATCGTTCCGTCCCGGACGCGAGTCTCTTTTCTCCGCTTTGCCCGCCTCACCCTCGTCCACCCATTATTGTAATAATTTTTTTTCTCCCTTTTTTTCCTTCTTCCTTCTTCGAAAGAAGAATAAATAAGTGGCGACTGAAAATCCTGCCCATCTTCGATTCTACTGCGCCGCAGCCCCCTGGCCGCCGCGCACACCTCGTAAGCGATTTGATCGGTTGTGCCGGAAAATATGGGGGAAAATGGCCACGCGATGACTTAGATCGGACGGATCACATCGATATAGCGACAAACTGGGATACTTGGTGAAAATGATAATCTCTTCGTTGCTATATATTGTTTGTGAATATATATATATATATATTTATTTATTTAATTATTTATGTATTTATTAACGTATCTATGATCTTTATGATGTGTAACAATTTTATTGTGACATATTATTTTATAACAATATTATAATTAACGTATAGCGCATATATTTATTCTCTGTTTCCAATTGCCTTTTATTTGTTTGGAGTTTTTTTATTTTATTTTTGTTTTTATTTTCCAATATATATATATATATATATATATATATATATATATATATATATACACATATATATATACTGCCGGCGAAAAGTTTCCGGACAAAAGTTCAAAAAAGTTCCGGAACGATTTTTTATGCCATTTCGCCGATAATTGACATAAATGAATTTAATAAACGGCATTTTGAAGGGGAGGAATTCACCTTCATTCCGTTTTTTTAAATTATTTTTTACAATTTTTTTTACGACTAGTAGCCGTTTTCGAAAACGACAATTTTTCGCCTTTTTTTTTGTTCCTTCTCTGGTGGACCCGTTTACAGACGAAATTTTTTTAATGCATTTCTTTGACCGGGATCATAAAGGGGAAAGCTCAAGCTTCAATTTTGTTTTTTTTTAAAGCTTCGTATAATTTTTTTTTTCTAAAGATATTTTGATATAAAAAACAGACAATTTAAAAAATAACGTATAACACAAAAACCCCAAGGATTCAAGGAAAACGTCAAGATAGTAAAAAGTTGAATTGGTTTTTGTTGAGTTCGCGAAAATTTTTACAGATTTTTTTTCGAAATTTTTTTTTTACCTATTTTCGGTAAAAAATCATACGATTTAATTACCATAACTCGAGAAAAAATGTCGAAAAAAATCTGAAATAATTCTATTGCGTTGAAAATAGAAAAATAAAATTTTTTCCTCTCTTGAAGTTTCACCACAAGCCCCTTAGTCCTCGAGTTACGGTAATTAAATCATTGGATTGTTTTTACCAAAAATAGGTGAAAAAAAAATTTCGAAAAAGAAATCTGACAAAATTTTCACGAACTCAACGAAAACCGATTCAACTTTTTTTTACTATCTTGGGGTTTTCCTTGAATCCTTGTCGTTTTTGCCTTGCACGTTATTTTTCAAATTGTTTCTTTTTTTTTTTTTAATCAAAATATCTTTATAAAGAAAAATCGTGCGAAGCTTTAAAAAAAAAATAAAATTGAAGCCTGAGCTTCCCTCTTTATGATTCCGGTCAAAGAAGCACATTTAAAAATTTTTGTCTGTAAACGGGGTCACCAGAAAAGGAACCAAAAAAAGGCGAAAAATGATCGTTTTCGAAAAAGGGTACTAGTCGTAAAAAAAATAGTAAAAAATTTGAAAAAAAAACGGAATGAAGGTGAATTCTTCCCCTTCAAAATGCCGTTTATCAAATTCATTTATGTCAACTACCGGCGAAATGGCATAAAAAAGCGTTCCGGAAATTTTTTGAATTTTTGTCCGGAAACTTTTGGCCGGTGGAGCGAAAAGTTTAAGAGCATAGGGGACGTCCATTAATTGCGTGAGGTGCTTTTTCTTTAATTTGGACCCCCCCCCCCCCCCTCCCTCCTGGTGAGATTTGGCGAGATGTGGAGGCACCACCTCCCCCGCACGTGAGATTTTCACTTTAATTTTTAAATGATTACATTTCTTCCGTATGTTCATGTATTTTGCTCCATACCACTGATAAAAAGTTACTGAGAGAGTGTTCTATTAAATACATTTTGTCTGTGAAAGAAGAAAAGAAGAAAAATGATACTACGTTTGAGGTGGACCATAACGGCTTTAATTTAGTGTTATTTAGTTAAATAAAAATAGGGTAGCGTATAGGGTAGTGCTCTGACTGCATCTTCCCTACTCGATCCATGGGCAACTTGACTCCAAAGAGTATATTAAGATGAACAGAAAAATATTTCATTGTTGACAACATTATATACATTATAGCCGATGGTGGAATTTTTTTCTCTGTCAGGAACATCTGAGAAATGAAAAAAAAAAAAAAAACAAATTCTTGTAAAGAAAGATAATAGCTAAAGTAGGGAAAATATAAGAAAATAATAAATATAGGGAAATAAATAATAAATAAAATAAATAAAATAAATAAAATAAATAAAATAAATAAAATAAATAAAATAAATAAAATAAATAAAATAAATAAAATAAATAAAATAAATAAAATATAAGAAAAAAAAATGCGTGTACACGGATGCGTGTACACGCTACGCGGCGGCTACACGGGAGGTGTCCGCGAGCTCCCTCTGTGGCGGTTGTTTCGCGAGAGCTTCTTGGATCCGAGCCAAGTATCGCCTGTCGCCCAAGAGACGCACACACACACACACACACACACACACACACACACACACACACACACACACACACACACACACACACTTAGCCATGTACATACGACCAAAACGCCTCTCGCTTACTCTTGTCTACCGCGTTATGTGTCTTCCTCTTCTTTTTCCTCTTCTCTCGCTTTCGCTGGACCAGTTTTCTTTATATCCGAGAACGCGGGCCTCGCGAACCCGCGATTATTTCGAAACAACCGGTTCGAGTCGAACTCCCTGACCGCGTACGAGTACATGCTCGGAGATCTTTGCGCGAAATATATATATATATATATATATATATATATATATATTGCATCTTTAATATAAACAACATATATAGAATATACGTGTGTGGATATATATATATATATATATATATATATATATATATGTACGCGTATATAAAGTAGGACACGTTATATATGTACAGTACTGGACAAAAAAAAGTACGCACTAGTCGAAATTTCTTACCGCACTAAAATTTACACAGCGGACTCAAAAATAAAGGTAATTGAATTTTCCAAGTGGCGTTTCAAAGAGGACAAGTTTACCTTTATTTTGCTTTTTTAGAAAATTCTCTACAATTTTTTTTCACCCCGGTGCGCACTTTTGAACGTGGCCATTTTTCGGCTGTTTTTTGGCCGTCGAAAATTAACTGCAAAGTTTGTGGAAAATTTTTTCCTCGATTTTTTCCATGGGACACCTAAGAAGAATATCAAAGCCGACATTTTTATTTTTTAGAAAGTCTTGTACGATTTTTTTTCGCCCTATTATTGCATTTTTAGCTAAAAAAGACATGTTTTAGAAAAAAAAGGCCCCGTCGAAGAACTGTAGGGTTTCAGGGGAAATGTCAAGAGGGTAAAAAGGTGCATGGGTTCACACTGGAGTGGCTAGAATTTTTTCAGGATTTTTCTTGGATTTTTTTGCCATTTTTTGTTGCAACTTTGATGAGTGGAGAGGCTCCAGTTGGGAATTATGGGGTCTAGGACAATTAAGAAAGGAAATTTGTTTATATTTTCATTTTTCAATGAACTACAATTTTTCTAGATGTTGTTTCAGTCAGACTTCTAAAAAAAAGAGGCCCACACGGAGAGAATTAAAAAGTAATTTTTGTCGTGAATTTCACGGTAAAAATTACCGTGATATATTTCAATGTGGTGACAAGTGAGAAAAGCATAATAATTCGTATGCGACAAGTTTTTTTTAACTTACGTTACAGAAAATTTCAAATACGTAGCTAAAATTTTACTATACAAGAAGGGTAGCGCGCACGATAATTTTTACCGAGAGCACAATACATTTTCCTATAACACTCATTAAATTTTATAATAAATCTTAAAATAACTGTTATAAAGACGAAACTTTTTTATAGACATTTTTTAAAGGCATAAAATAATAAAATGCGTAGTAAAATTTCGCTGATATTATATATTTTTTGAATTTAAGTTTTGCGTATTTTACTAGACATGAAAATTTACTAGAAAATCTGGTAAAATTTTCTATCTGAAGAAGAAATTTTTTTTTATTTTCATGAAAATATGTGTTTTACTCAGTAATAATAAGCGAAGTTTCAGGGTTGTCATCTGGTTACCGTTACTGCACGGTAATTTTTAACATTTAATTCTCTCCGTGCAAAATTAAAAAAAAACTATGCTACAGAAAAACTCGAAAAAAGAATTAAAAAATGCATTTCTTCTCGAAAAGTAAAGAAATATCAAAGAAAATAGATGGGAGTGATTTGGATAGGTATCGATACGAGGCATCTAGATTTTCCTTTTGCGCGTGACTTTTCGGGCCACCCTGTATACATATATATATAATATAATATTATAGGTGGCCATGTGATTTTCAACTGTTTTTTGCGGTGATTTTGCGAACGAAAAAGATATGATTTTTAACCCTTCGTGGTCACACATCCAAATTCAATCGCGGTGGTCACACTTGGATCGATTCTACCCAGTCAGTTTTCAACAAAGTATTGTGACCAAACTATCCGTCCGAAGTGGTTCAAAAAATTACCGAACATGCTTTGAATATTCTAGATGATGTACGAAAAATTTATTTATAAGAAATAAAATGGCGACATGTTTAAAAAAATTCACAAAGAGGTGTAAACGCCAAAAAAGACACCTTTTCGCTAAAAAAAAAATCATAGTTTCGTGAAATTTCAACATTTTTACCGAAAATTTGGACGTGATACTCCTTAGATATGCTACTTTTTGGAAAAAATCGTAGCATATTGCGCGTTCCAAAAAAAAAGGTATTTATTCCGGAATGTGAACAGGGTTAATTTTATGGTATGAGGATACTTCAAACTCCAGGTAAGATGGTAAATACAGTTTCATTCGAAGCCGGGGACTATTATATATTTACGCCAAAAATTGATCGACGGGTCGATTCTACCCAGGGTGACCACGAAGTTAATGATTTTTCAAGCCATCTTTGAAAAAAAAAAAAAAATACTATCTACTCGGATGTGACCCCTTAAATTTGCTTCGGTGTGTTAACCGGTATGGTAATGTTATCTGGAAAATTGAAATTTTCGATTACGCATACGGATGTATCGGATCGATCAGTTTTCTCTCGTGCTCTCTCTCTCTCTCTCTCTCTCTCTCTCTCTCTCTCTCTCTCTCTCTCTCTCTCTCTCTCTCTCTCTCTCTCTCTCTCTCTCTCTCTCTTTCTCTCTCTATCTTTTCCTTCTCTGCTGCTGTCTCGCCATATCCCGTTGTCAGGCTCGTGTTGCTCGGGTGCTCTTCGAATTTTAATAAGCTCCCGAGGTTGGGTCGAACAATCGAACGTTTCGGCACGAAAATCATTGCCACGTGTCTCTCTTATAATTATTTACGTGAAAACAAAGCAACAATGCCAACAGTGATCATAAAATAATAATAATAATAAAAATAATGATAATTTTAAAAATTATATATTGGGTGAAGTAAAAAGTTCTGAGCGTTTTCCGCTAGATGTCTTTAGTGAGCCATATCTCACGATGTATACATCGCATCGGGTCATACTATACAGCGATTTAAAGGTGACATTACGCTTAAAAAAAAGTTCTTTGACATTTTTGTGTTTGGTGAAGCCAGTTGTGTGTTGCAGCGTTCCAAAGTGGAGGTAAAAAAAGAGAAAATTCGATACATTCTTCAGTACCACTACGACCAAGGTGAAAAGGTGGAGGAGGCGGCCAAAAAAATTTGTGCTATTTATGGACCCAATACAGTATCGAATGCAACAGCAAAGCGGTGGTTCCAACGATTCCGTTCTGGTAATATGGACGTCGAAGATGAGGCACGCTCTGGTAGGCCAATCGTCGAAAATGTCGATAAAATCATGGAAATCGTCGAGTCGGACCGGCATGTGAGCACTTATTCCATTGCCCAGGAACTAAAGATTAGCCAGAAAACCGTTTGGAGCCATTTGCATAAGGCTGGTCTCAAGAAGAAGCTCGATGTATGGGTGCCACACGAATTGACGCAAAAGAACCTTTTGGACCGAGTTGATGCCTGCGATTCTTTGCTGAAACATAACGAAATCGACCCATTTTTGAAGCGGATGGTGACTGGCGATGAAAAATGGGTCACATACGAGAACAACAGCCGAAAAAGATCGTGGTCCAATCGCGGTGAGCCGGCCCAAACGATCGCCAAGCCCGGATTAACGGCCAAGAAGGTTTTGCTGTGTGTTTGGTGGGATTGGAAGGGAATCATCCACTATGAGCTGCTCCCATCGGGCCAAACACTCAATTCGGACCTCTACTGTCAACAACTGACCAGATTGAAGCAGGAGATCGACCAGAAGCGGCCAGAATTGGCCAATAGGAAGGGTGTTGTTTTCCATCAAGACAACGCCAGGCCGCACACATCTTTAACGACGCGCCAGAAGCTCCGAGAGCTTGGATGGGAGGTTCTATCGCACCGGCCATATAGTCCAGACCTGGCACCAAGCGATTATCACCTTTGCAAGCATTTACAAAATTTTCTTGATGGTACAAAACTGGCCTCAAGAGAGGCTTGTGAAAATGAGCTGATCAAGATTTTTTACCAATAGGGACGAGGACTTCTTCATTCGCGAAATTATGAAATTGCCTTCAAAACGAACAAAATTTATCGAACAAAACGGCGCATATTTGATCTAAATTGGATAATCCTAACTATGTTAATTTCATCGTCGAAATGAAGCGAAAAAACGTTCAGAACTTTTTACTTCATCAAATACTTGACAATTATCATTTAGGAAAGTAATTATTATAATTGTTTATCTGGACAAACGCTTTGATCAGCATAATAAATGCGACGGTAATAATAACAAGAATAACAATAATAACAATAATAATAAATGTCAACAACAATAATGACAGCGTATACTACGTAATAATAATGATAATAATAATTCAATATTCAAAATAACAAAAGCGATAAAATAAATAGTAATATTCATAAAAAATCATTTTTCAAATATTTTGATTCAAATATAAATAAGAATAAAAATTTTTACTTAAAGATTTTCAATTTAAAACACAACGAGTCACGACGTTGATGATAATCGTTTATTTAGAACAACAAAAACATCAACAACGATAATAAAAATAATAAATACCATATAGTAATAAACAATAATAATGTTTATGAAAAATCTTGAGGAAAAAAAGGTATTTCGTTCTGAGATAATCGCAGACAAAAAAAAAAGAATAATTCAATACAAAATGCATAGCTAGCGCAACGACGAAGAATCGTCGCTCAACAAAAATTACGCGAAAAAAAAAGAACGTGAAAAACACCACACACGTACATGAAGAAAAAAATCGTCACGGCGTCACGGCGAATGCTCGATACGATTCCTGTTCAAATCCATGAGCGTATGTGTGTGTGTCTGTGTGTGTGCGACGTAGTCGTACTTCGACTTTCCTCTCCCTTCAACCGCGCCGCGGTGATCCGCGGCTCCGCTGTCTCCGCCGCCAATCTGGGCTCGCTTATCTCGTCACTGGAGCGGGACTTCAAAATATTGCCGCTTGAAACGCGAGAATTGGATTATGTACAAAACAACATTCCTCCAACTATAACTCCGATTCGCACTAGCCCGTGTATATATATACGAAGAAGAAGAAAAAAAAAGATAATTTTTGCTTCGTTTCCATAGCAAAAAAAAACGAAAGGCAATTTACACGGCACTTGTGAAAATTTACGTAGAGTTTGCGGGAGAATTTTTCGTTTTATCCATCACCATGATTTTTTTTTTGCCGTGGTTCCGAAGGAAAAGAAAGAATTGCATTTTGCATAATTCCCAATTTTCCATCGACGATACGATCGCCGCCTCCGGAGAGGGGGATACGAATATCAATTGGACAATAATGCCCAATTGATATGAATATCAATTGGACAATAATGCCCAATTGATATTCATAATCGCCTCTCTGGGAAAAGGATTGCAGCAACCTTAGAAAATGCCATCGCGCTCATTCGGCTATTTGTATTTTGTTTACTCATAGAGACGGGACCGTCTCGTCTCATCATTCGAGTTAATGCATAATAGTATACATGCACGGAGAGAATTAAAAAGTAATTTTTGTCGTGAATTTCACGGTAAAAATTACCGTGATATATTTCAATGCGGTGACAAGTGAGAAAAGCATAATAATTCGTATGCGATAAGTTTTTTCTTAACTCACGTTACAGAAAATTTCATATACGTAGCTAAAATTTTACTATACAAGAAGGGTAGCGCGTACGATAATTTTTACCGAGAGCACAATACATTTTCCTATAACACTCATTGAATTTTATAATAAATCTTAAAATAACTGTTATAAAGACGATACTTTTTTATAGACATTTTTGAAAGGCATAAAATAATAAAATGCACAATAAAATTTCGCTGATATTATATATTTTTTAAATTTAAGTTTTGCGTATTTTGTTACACATGAAAATTTACTAGAAAATCTGGTAAAATTTTCTATCTGAAGAAGAAATTTTATTTTATTTTCGTGAAAATCTGTGTTTTACTCAGTAATAATAAGCGAAGTTTCAGGGTTGTCATCTGGTTACCGTTACTGCACGGTAATTTTTAACATTTAATTCTCTCCGTGTGCGACAACTACCTACAAAGGCATAATTACCTTAAGGGATTACGTGAGTTTCGAAGAAAAAAAAAGCACATTTTCTCTATTTTTTTTTAAATATAATATATAAATTATTTTATTCAAAATTTTAAGTACATAAAAGAGCAACATTTCAACAATATTTTCAAAAAATTTCATCCAAAAATTTGGGAAATTCGGCCGGTGGGACCTGGTTTCCGGAGACCCGTAAAAAAAGTGTCTGATAGCTTTATCTGAAATTAAAAGTTGGTTTTTTAATTTCAGATAAAGCTATCACGAGTTATTCAGACCAGAATAACTCATGATAGCTTTATCTGAAATTAAAAAACCAATTTTTTTTCTGTTAGTAGATAAGTATAGCTCGTGATTGAACGAAGGATTTTTTTTTTAATTGAAATTTGAATTTTTGACAGAGTTGTATGCAAAATAGTTCAATTTTTGGTACAATTTACACTACGTATAGCCTTGTAAAATTAATTGTAATCGAAAAAAACCTTGTTTTTTTTTTATTACAATTAATTGTGAATTAAAAAAAAAGAAATCGTGTCCATCGACTTAAAAAAATAGTGTTTTGTGAAAAATGCGTATACCCGCGTCGCTCCCAGCCGGTCTTTCCCAACGGGGGGAATTCCCAAAGGCTCTCTCTCTCTCTCCTAGACTTTTACTCCGATTGACTTAAAGCTTTGGGAAAATATTTTTGACATATTGTACTATTAGATAATAAAATTTAAAAAAAAATGGATTTTTTTGAATTTTCAAACCCACGTAACCTCTTAAAATGGACATTTTTGTTCATGCTACATTTGCAATGGTCCTCGTATATACCTTTTTCCACGTAATGTGAATGGTCCCCATAAGAAGCGCTCCAACAAATTGAGACCAGTGCTGATTTAAGACGTAGTCCAATAGACTTTTGCAAAACAAAAAATCTTAATAATCGATTTTTCAATTGGAATATGTTAGACGGTGGCCCGTGAGTGTGAATCCAAGTTTTCATCTCAGGGGGGGGGGGGGGGGGTGGAGGGCGAGCGTTAGCTGCCATCTTGCACAACGCGTTTTTGCAAATATCTTATAAACGGTGCGTCGTACGATAAAAATAATAAGAACCTTTTTTGTAAGAAATCATATTTTCTATAACTTTTATTTGAGACTTTTTTCTCTATAGTTAATATTATTCGAGATATGGTCAGTTGAACAATTTCAATGGTTGTTTTCGTCAAATATCTTGATAATGGTTGGAGATGTAAAAAAAATAGTAGTAGTCAAACTTGTGGAGCATGAAATTCTCTACAAATTTTATTTGAAACTTTTTTCCCTACAATGAAGAGTTAATGAGATACAGCGCGCTGAATTTTAAACCAGCACGCATACCACAGGGAATGGAGACGCGACAGGCCTCTCGAAAAATGTATATCACAACACGCTGCGTTGTTACTATATACATTCTAATATTACATATAATAAGCTTACAAGATTCATCGTCCATCGACGCTCTCCGATATAAACGCTTTGGAAAATTAGCTCGTAACACGGAGCTCAACTTGACGCTCCTATACCATGAACGCAGCATACACAGCACGGTACCATTCTTTCCGAACCTACCATTGGGTTGAAAGTTGGCTGGGGTTTCACTATGACCCGGAAGAATTGGGTTGAATGGGGGAAAAAGCTGCCGCGCCACAAAATTTGCTACAACCCGAGTCAAAATTCATAGCCTCCTCTGAACACTCGTAGGATCCATTTCTTTTGTAATGCACGAGCAACCAGCCTCCGTTGAACCTACCAAGCCCCATTTGCCGCGTTCACTGCCATGAAGAGGTCTTCATTTGGTCCAGTGTAGCCTCTGTTAGTCCTCCCAAACCTTCTTTCGACCAATCTAGTTTCAGTGAAATGTGCAGAACTGCTTTCGATCCCAAGTCCGTTGCCTCGACCCCGCCTAACCTGCTTTGAGCCTAAATTCGATATCTACTCCATCAACACTCCATTGTGGCCTGATCGGTAACCCGTTCGATGACGATATAAATCCGTTTTCGCTGAATGGAGGGTCCGGAGGGTCTACAGTGCGCCTGCGGTAGGCTGAATGGAGGATCCAGAGGGTCTACAGTGAGCAGTAGGCTGAAAGTGGAGCCAGTAGGTTCTGCGGTAGCGCTCGAAGTAGACCCGCACCTGGGGCTTCGCAGGTTCAGTTGCGCTCTGCATTGGCCTCCTTTGAGAGACAATCTCCAGTTTCTGCCATTCGGGAGGTTCATCGGAGGCCCTAGTGTATTATAGTATTCCAAACATTGTACCCTCATTTAGGTAGCCGATATTCCGCTATCGCCTATCTCTGCTCGGGGAAGGAGGCCTTTATTTTGCGGGTTGAACGGGGCTCGAAAATTTTTACTCGGAAAGTTATATCTTGCAAGTGCAAAAAGAATTGCGGGGCTGCTGAAAGACCCAAGTAGAAATTTCAATAGGGTCCGATTTGGGACGCTTTCAGGTTGCCTGACTGCCCTGGTAGGGCACTTATAGGGGAACCTGATAGCGCCCTGATAGAAAGTGTAACGTTCTGTCACATATGGGCCTTATCTGGCTGCCTGATAAGGCCGTTATCCGGTTGCCTGACCAGGCGTTTTTAATGCTGCCTGATCAGTTCATTATAATGTTGCCTGATCAAGTCCTTATAATACTTCCTTACGTAGCCAGTACACATACATGCTCGTGCACGTACACACTCTACAATATATTTATACAAGGCCTAGAATGTTTTTGTCAATATAATTTTTCTTACGGAAATTTACAAAAAAAGGTTATAATGAGATTAATTAAAGATAGAATAGAGATAATTATGAATAATGTTCCATTTGTTTTATGTTGAAGTGTTTTTATTCCGAACCGCTCGCTTCCCTGCCAAACATTCCCTCCCTTGGCATTATCAATTACTTTTCTCACGGCTTGCTCAACATTTTTTGACGGAAAATAAAAGAAAATATACGCTCGTTCAATTCAAACGTCTCGTAAATTATTAGTTCGTATTTTTCGTACATGAACTTGGTGAAAAAACAATTTTTTTTATAGGAATTTAAGCATTAATAACGTATTAAACGTCCATATATATTTTTAGGTTATACATATCTTGTTCACACGACGATGACAGATTTTGTACTGTGTTTTGAGATTTCGAAATACAGCGGAATCTTCTAACACGCATCCGAGTTGCATAACGTTTTTTTGTTTCGTCACAGTCCACAACACCTTTTAAAAACGTAAAAACTTCAAAGATAATATGCTGCCGAATGAAAATTTCAACGTAGGATATAGGAGGTTATGTGCGTTGATGGAATGCTGAGGCAGTTGTAAGGCAAGCCCCAATAGGGCCTTATTAGGTCAAGCCCTAGTAGGTTCATATCCGTATTGCCTGATTTACGGGAGTAAAAAGGCACCATGATCAGGCCGCAGTAAGGTAGCCTTCTTACTCCCGCACTACGGTTTCACCGATCCGGTCGGCATCCGGCACCGATCAGGCATGCCTCATTACGGCATTCCAGACCGCAGCATGATAGCGGCCTGATCAGTGTTCAGGCTGCCTGATCAAAATTTCTAGTCGGAAAGTGATTTGGACTGTTTAATCATTTGTCCAAATTGCAGTGGTGAAATGTGTGATAATTTACCACTCGCATTAGACGACATCGATTACGACGAATGGCAAAATGCATTTTTCGGAGATTGTTTTCCTTCAAATGACACGGAGCCAGAAGAAAGTAGCTTTCAAAAGCTTTGAAAATCGTCCTTCCGGTTCAAAATATGCTTTTTCCTCGAAACGAAAGAAAGATCAACCATACATGGGGATGATTCGGATTGGTATCGCGATACGAGACATTTCAATTTTTCTTTTCGACCTCACTCTTTGGGCCACCCTGTATATAGATCAATATATATATATATATATATATATATATATATATATATATATATTTATGGCATTGTTGCCCCAGCAAGAACTCCACTACGATAATTGCGCGTCCCTCAATCGTCGACGACAAACTTCGGCCAGGTGGTCAAATCGCGAGCGTTCCTTTTTTTTTTTCTTCTTCCACCGATTGCACACGTGCACGAGAGACGCGCATCGATCGCTACCGCGTATCGTTTTTTGTCTTCTCTCGACGTCGTCGACTTCGTTGCATTGTCGTCGGCGATCGGTCCCTCGGCTAATGGAACCCGAACACAAAGATTAGACACGAATGGCACAGAGAGGCGAGAGTGTGTAGCGGGGGCGGAAGGGAACGCGTAGCGGGAGAGGTGGAGGGAGGAGGGGGGGGGGGCGGTGGTAAAGCGAGGGTGAAGCACATACGCGATGTTGCTGCTGCGGTGCTATGAACATTTGCATCGTTGTTGCCTCAGGTGGCTGAGCTACGCGCTACATTCTCCCCTCTATATCTTTTTCTTATATAGACGTCATATACAAGGTGTCACAAAAGTAACGGTACGGCTGAATATTTCCGCCGGTAAGACAATTTCCCAAAATGTTAAGGTCGTTCTTGAAGTAACTTTTCCCAAGGAATTCAATGGTGACCTTCATTTTGACCTTGGCGATGTCCTTCAAGGTTATTTCAAGGACAACTTTTGTTTTTCAAATGGGAACCCGCTTTTTTGACATCGGCAATCGATAGAGCGGGAAATTTTACGTACAGATATGTACTTAAGTCACCGGTCCCCTTTGACCTTGAAGGTCACTGGAGGGTTAATTAAACTTAAACACAGTATGGATACCTCGGACAAGAATAGAAGCTTCTTAATTAACCCTACAGTGACCTTCAAGGTCAAATTCGACCGATGACTTGAGTACATATCTGTACGTCGAATTTCTCGTTCTATCGATTGCGGATGTCAAAAAGGGAGTTTTCATTTTTTAAAAAAGTTGACCTTGAAATCACCTTGAAGGTCATGGTCAAGGTCACGATCGACGTCACCGCTAGATGCGCCTTGTTAAAATTGATAACTTTGGTCTTAACGATAGAATTTAAGAAGCTTGTATTCTTGTCCAAGGTATCCATACTGTGTTTAAGTTTAATTAACCCTGCAGTGACCTTCAAGGTCAAAGGGGACCGGTGACTTAAGTTCATATCTGTACGTAAAATTTCCCGGTCTATCGATTGCCGATGTCAAAAAAGGGGGTCCCCATTTGAAAAACAAAAGTTGACCTTGAAATAACCTTGAAGGACATCGCCAAGGTCAAAATGAAGGTCACCACTGAATTCCTTGGGAAAAGTTACTTCAAGAACGACCTTAAGATTTTGGGAAATTGTCTTACCTGCGGAAATATTCGGCCGTCCCTTTACTTTTGTGGCACCCTGTACATATATATATATTTATATATATATGACAGAGTATATATACAGGGTGGACCATTAAACGTGACCATCCCAAATACCTCCGTTGCCTTTAGAGTGACGAAAAAAATGTCAGGAGGTAATTTGTTTGATTTCAAAGGGCTGATACAGTGGTGAAAAATTCATTTTTGTCAAAGTCATAGTTTTTGCGTTCTCAAGGTCATCAATGGTTTTTTAAATGGGAACATGTTTTTTTTATTATTAAAACGTTGTAGCTGATATTCAGACGAATCCAACGACCTGATATCATGACCTTGAAATGACTTTTCACAAAAATACACGTGTAAAAACGGGAAATCGTGATGGTATTGACAATAAGAATATCCGAATAATGTAATAGAATTTTTTGTGCAGAAAATTTATTGTAACAAATGTTCGAAGTGATGGCCATTAAACTCGACACATTTTTGATGACGGCGGATGAATGATTCTCTTGACCTTTGAATAATTTCTGGTGTGATAGCGACGCAGGCTCTTGTAATTCGTTCTCGCACGTGGTCGGGTTCTTCTGCTAAAAAAGCACTGCTTAAAAAATACTGCTAAAGGCTCTAGGTTCTTTTGCCTATTTTTCCGAGCATCAAAGTGGCCTTAAGAGGCCTGCGTAAGCTTGAAATTTCAAAAATACGATTTTGTTGGTATCATTTTATAGCCTGGGGTCTTCACTTTAATTTGCAACAAAGATTTTGTAAAAGTGTGAGCGCATGTGCGCATTCACGGGCGTATAAAACGTAATAATTCCATTAATTCTTTTTCTTTGTTCTTGCTTGACTTTTTCAATTCAGCATATATATATATATATATATATATATGTATATCTGAGGCCAATATCGCAGAGTAAGGCCGAGTACACACGTACATACGTGACATCTATCGACGCGCACTCCGATGACCGAGGCTTAAAAAAAATGACACGACAAAAAAAAAAGAAAGATCGAAAGAAAGAAAAATGAAACGGCGACAAAAAGCTACCAGTAAGACGATGCGACTGCGGACACCGGAAACGTTGTTTACACTTTGCTTCATACACCGCATACATTACGTTTCTTCGCGAATATTGTTACTCTTTAATTGGCATAAAATCTCTTTGACGTGCAAAATATGCATGTACATATATATTAGATAAAGTAATAAGTTCTGAGCGTTTTTTTCCTTTTATTTCGACGATGAAATTAACATAGTTAGGATTATCCGATTTAGATCAAATCGACGGCAGTATGGAAGAACGTGCTATCTCAAATTGTGACAGAAGAACGTGCTATCTCAAATTATGAGAGAAGAACGTGCTATCTCAAATTGTGATAGAAGAACGTGCTATCTCAAATTGTGATAGAAGAACGTGCTATCTCATATTATGAGAGAAGAACGTGCTATCTCAAATTGTGATAGAAGAACGTGCTATCTCAAATTGTGATAAAAGAACGTGCTATTTCGAATTGTGATAGAAGAACGTGCTATCTCGATCAGTCAACATATTTTCATTGATCCAGCACTGGTATTTGGGGCACCTCAGTATACAGAGCACTTTTTCTGTAAGGTTATTTAATTTTCTAATATTATTTAGCTCGATAATAGAAAAAAATTAAGATATGTTTGAATAAACAACGTTTTTTTCATCATCAATATATTTATTTATATGGAATTTTTAGAACCTACAGTAACTGTAGGTTCTAAAAATTCCATATAAATAAATATACAGGGTGATTCATAATAGGTGACGCACTCTGAATTGGCGGGTTCAGGGGGGTGCCCGGAGTGTAATTGTCAAGGCTTTTTTGTTTCCGTCGAATAGATTTTGAATGGGAAGCATTAGAATTTGGGCGTTCGATGCATTGTCATAGGACTACAGTCCGCCATGATCGACGCCGCCGCTCAGTCCTCGGAGCCGAGCGCGGGGCACGTAGCAGACGACAAGCAAGGCAGATCGGCATCTGTCTCGCTTTTTCTGGTGATGTGACGTTTCGTGTATCGTCTGCTAACGCTTTCCGTCATCTTGGGTGCGCAAGTTCAGAGCGTCAAGCCGCGCGGAACACAAGCGAATGAGCGTGAATTGTCTTTTCGGGTGTCGTCGCCTGTTATTCGTCGCTCTTTCGTCCTTCGTTATTATCTTACTGTCACTCATTGGCATTCTTGCGTTTCTTATTTCTCCTCGATTATACTTGTCGTTTGTCTCATCTTCCCTTACGTCTGCGCATTCTTTCGCTTTTCCGTCGATCCACTCTCAACGACATTATCAGCATCTGAACTATGCAAGTGTGATCTGCTGATAGATAGGCGTTATTTCTAGGTACTTTCTGGGTAGTATACTATGGGATTTGTATTGTTCGATGTATTCGAAAAGAGTTCTGGCTTCTAACTGTTGTCAAATAATTGTAAAAATTTGTATTGTTCGTTGTACTCGAAAAGAGTTCTGGCTCCTAACTGTTGTCAAATAATTGTAAAAAAAAATTATCAGCATCTGAACTATGCAAGTGTGATCTGCTGATAGATAGGCGTTATTTCTAGGTACTTTCTGGGTAGTATACTATGGGATTTGTATTGTTGTGATAAATTTTTTTTACAATTATTTGACAACAGTTAGAAGCCAGAACTCTTTTCGAATACATCGAACAATACAAATCCCATAGTATACTACCCAGAAAGTACCTAGAAATAACGCCTATCTATCAGCAGATCACACTAGCATAGTTCAGATGCTGATAATTTTTTTTTACAATTATTTGACAACAGTTAGGAGTCAGAACTCTTTTCGAATACATCGAACAATACAAATTCCATAGTATCCTACCCAGAAAGTACCTAGAACTAACGCCTATCCACCAGCAGATCACACTTGCATTGTTAAGATGCTGATAAATTTTTTTTACAATTATTTGACAACAGTTAGAAGCCAGAACTCTTTTCGAATATATCATACGAAACAAATATCATAGTATCCTACCCAGAAAGTACCTAGAACTAAGGCCTATCCATCAGCAGATCACACTTGCATAGTTAAGATGCTGATAAATTTTTTTTACAATTATTTGACAACAGTTAGAAGCCAGAACTCTTTTCGAATACATCGAACAATACAAATCCCATAGTATACTACCCAGAAAGTACCTAGAAATAACGCCTATCTATCAGCAGATCACACTTGCATAGTTAAGATGCTGATAAATCTTTTTTACAATTATTTGACAACGGTTAGAAGCCAGAACTCTTTTCGAATACATCATACGAAACAAATACCATAGTATCCTACCCAGAAAGTACCTAGAACTAACGCCTATCCATCAGCAGATCACACTTGCATAGTTAAGATGCTGATAAATTTTTTTTACAATTATTTGACAACAGTTAGAAGCCAGAACTCTTTTCGAATACATCATACGAAACAAATATCATAGTGTCCTACCCAGAAAGTACCTAGAACTAACGCCTATCCATCAGCAGATCACACTTGCATAGTTAAGATGCTGATAAATTTTTTTTACAATTATTTGACAACAGTTAGAAGCCAGAACTCTTTTCGAATATATCGAACAATACAAATCCCATAGTATACTACCCAGAAAGTACCTAGAAATAACGCCTATCTATCAGCAGATCACACTTGCATAGTTAAGATGCTGATAAATTTTTTTTACAATTATTTGACAACAGTTAGAAGCCAGAACTCTTTTCGAATACATCATACGAAACACATACCATAGTATCCTACCCAGAAAGTACCTAGAACTAACGCCTATCCATCAGCAGATCACACTTGCATAGTTAAGATGCTGATAAATTTTTTTTACAATTATTTGACAACAGTTAGAAGCCAGAACTCTTTTCGAATACATCGAACAATACAAATCCCATAGTATCCTACCCAGAAAGTACCTAGAACTAACGCCTATCCATCAGCAGATCACACTTGCATAGTTAAGATGCTGATAAATTTTTTTTACAATTATTTGACAACAGTTAGAAGCCAGAACTCTTTTCGAATACATCATACGAAACAAATATCATAGTATCCTACCCAGAAAGTACCTAGAACTAACGCCTATCCATCAGCAGATCACACTTGCATAGTTAAGATGCTGATAAATTTTTTTTTCAATTATTTGACAACAGTTAGAAGCCAGAACTCTTTTCGAATACATCGAACAATACAAATCCCATAGTATACTACCCAGAAAGTACCTAGAACTAACGCCTATCCATCAGCAGATCACACTTGCATAGTTAAGATGCTGATACATTTTTTTTACAATTATTTGACAACAGTTAGAAGCCAGAACTCTTTTCGAATACGTCGAACAATACAAATCCCATAGTATACTACCCAGAAAGTACCTAGAAATAACGCCTATCTATCAGCAGATCACACTTTCATAGTTAAGATGCTGATAAATTTTTTTTACAATTATTTGACAACAGTTAGAAGCCAGAACTCTTTTCGAATACATCATACGAAACACATACCATAGTATCCTACCCAGAAAGTACCTAGAACTAACGCCTATCCATCAGCAGATCACACTTGCATAGTTAAGATGCTGATAAATTTTTTTTACAATTATTTGACAACAGTTAGAAGCCAGAACTCTTTTCGAATACGTCGAACAATACAAATCCCATAGTATACTACCCAGAAAGTACCTAGAAATAACGCCTATCTATCAGCAGATCACACTTTCATAGTTAAGATGCTGATAAATTTTTTTTACAATTATTTGACAACAGTTAGAAGCCAGAACTCTTTTCGAATACATCATACGAAACACATACCATAGTATCCTACCCAGAAAGTACCTAGAACTAACGCCTATCCATCAGCAGATCACACTTGCATAGTTAAGATGCTGATAAATTTTTTTTACAATTATTTGACAACAGTTAGAAGCCAGAACTCTTTTCGAATACATCGAACAATACAAATCCCATAGTATCCTACCCAGAAAGTACCTAGAACTAACGCCTATCCATCAGCAGATCACACTTGCATAGTTAAGATGCTGATAAATTTTTTTTACAATTATTTGACAACAGTTAGAAGCCAGAACTCTTTTCGAATACATCATACGAAACAAATATCATAGTATCCTACCCAGAAAGTACCTAGAACTAACGCCTATCCATCAGCAGATCACACTTGCATAGTTAAGATGCTGATAAATTTTTTTTACAATTATTTGACAACAGTTAGAAGCCAGAACTCTTTTCGAATACATCGAACAATACAAATCCCATAGTATACTACCCAGAAAGTACCTAGAAATAACGCCTATCTATCAGCAGATCACACTAGCATAGTTCAGATGCTGATAATTTTTTTTTACAATTATTTGACAACAGTTAGGAGCCAGAACTCTTTTCGAATACATCGAACAATACAAATTCCATAGTATCCTACCCAGAAAGTACCTAGAACTAACGCCTATCCACCAGCAGATCACACTTGCATTGTTAAGATGCTGATAAATTTTTTTTACAATTATTTGACAACAGTTAGAAGCCAGAACTCTTTTCGAATACATCGAACAATACAAATCCCATAGTATACTACCCAGAAAGTACCTAGAAATAACGCCTATCTATCAGCAGATCACACTTGCATAGTTCAGATGCTGATAATTTTTTTTTACAATTATTTGACAACAGTTAGGAGCCAGAACTCTTTTCGAATACATCGTACAATACAAATACCATAGTATCCTACCCAGAAAGTACCTAGAACTAACGCCTATCCATCAGCAGATCACACTTGCATAGTTAAGATGCTGATAAATTTTTTTTACAATTATTTGACAACAGTTAGAAGCCAGAACTCTTTTCGAATACATCGAACAATACAAATCCCATAGTATACTACCCAGAAAGTACCTAGAAATAACGCCTATCTATCAGCAGATCACACTAGCATAGTTCAGATGCTGATAATTTTTTTTTACAATTATTTGACAACAGTTAGGAGCCAGAACTCTTTTCGAATACATCGAACAATACAAATTCCATAGTATCCTACCCAGAAAGTACCTAGAACTAACGCCTATCCACCAGCAGATCACACTTGCATTGTTAAGATGCTGATAAATTTTTTTTACAATTATTTGACAACAGTTAGAAGCCAGAACTCTTTTCGAATACATCGAACAATACAAATCCCATAGTATACTACCCAGAAAGTACCTAGAAATAACGCCTATCTATCAGCAGATCACACTTGCATAGTTCAGATGCTGATAATTTTTTTTTACAATTATTTGACAACAGTTAGGAGCCAGAACTCTTTTCGAATACATCGTACAATACAAATACCATAGTATCCTACCCAGAAAGTACCTAGAACTAACGCCTATCCATCAGCAGATCACACTTGCATAGTTAAGATGCTGATAAATTTTTTTTACAATTATTTGACAACAGTTAGAAGCCAGAACTCTTTTCGAATACATCATACGAAACAAATACCATAGTATCCTACCCAGAAAGTACCTAGAACTAACGCCTATCCATCAGCAGATCACACTTGCATAGTTAAGATGCTGATAAATTTTTTTTACAATTATTTGACAACAGTTAGAAGCCAGAACTCTTTTCGAATACATCATACGAAACAAATATCATAGTGTCCTACCCAGAAAGTACCTAGAAATAACGCCTATCCATCAGCAGATCACACTTGCATAGTTAAGATGCTGATAAATTTTTTTTACAATTATTTGACAACAGTTAGAAGCCAGAACTCTTTTCGAATACATCGAACAATACAAATCCCATAGTATACTACCCAGAAAGTACCTAGAAATAACGCCTATCTATCAGCAGATCACACTTGCATAGTTAAGATGCTGATAAATTTTTTTTACAATTATTTGACAACAGTTAGAAGCCAGAACTCTTTTCGAATACATCGAACAATACAAATCCCATAGTATCCTACCCAGAAAGTACCTAGAACTAACGCCTATCCATCAGCAGATCACACTTGCATAGTTAAGATGCTGATAAATTTTTTTTACAATTATTTGACAACAGTTAGAAGCCAGAACTCTTTTCGAATACATCATACGAAACAAATATCATAGTATCCTACCCAGAAAGTACCTAGAACTAACGCCTATCCATCAGCAGATCACACTTGCATAGTTAAGATGCTGATAAATTTTTTTTACAATTATTTGACAACAGTTAGAAGCCAGAACTCTTTTCGAATACATCGAACAATACAAATCCCATAGTATACTACCCAGAAAGTACCTAGAAATAACGCCTATCTATCAGCAGATCACACTAGCATAGTTCAGATGCTGATAATTTTTTTTTACAATTATTTGACAACAGTTAGGAGCCAGAACTCTTTTCGAATACATCGAACAATACAAATTCCATAGTATCCTACCCAGAAAGTACCTAGAACTAACGCCTATCCACCAGCAGATCACACTTGCATTGTTAAGATGCTGATAAATTTTTTTTACAATTATTTGACAACAGTTAGAAGCCAGAACTCTTTTCGAATACATCGAACAATACAAATCCCATAGTATACTACCCAGAAAGTACCTAGAAATAACGCCTATCTATCAGCAGATCACACTTGCATAGTTCAGATGCTGATAAATTTTTTTTACAATTATTTGACAACAGTTAGAAGCCAGAACTCTTTTCGAATACATCATACGAAACAAATATCATAGTATCCTACCCAGAAAGTACCTAGAACTAACGCCTATCCATCAGCAGATCACACTTGCATAGTTAAGATGCTGATAAATTTTTTTTACAATTATTTGACAACAGTTAGAAGCCAGAACTCTTTTCGAATACATCGAACAATACAAATCCCATAGTATACTACCCAGAAAGTACCTAGAAATAACGCCTATCTATCAGCAGATCACACTTGCATAGTTCAGATGCTGATAATTTTTTTTTACAATTATTTGACAACAGTTAGGAGCCAGAACTCTTTTCGAATACATCGTACAATACAAATACCATAGTATCCTACCCAGAAAGTACCTAGAACTAACGCCTATCCATCAGCAGATCACACTTGCATAGTTAAGATGCTGATAAATTTTTTTTACAATTATTTGACAACAGTTAGAAGCCAGAACTCTTTTCGAATACATCATACGAAACAAATATCATAGTATCCTACCCAGAAAGTACCTAGAACTAACGCCTATCCATCAGCAGATCACACTTGCATAGTTAAGATGCTGATAATTTTTTTTTACAATTATTTGACAACAGTTAGAAGCCAGAACTCTTTTCGAATACATCGAACAATACAAATCCCATAGTATACTACCCAGAAAGTACCTAGAAATAACGCCTATCTATCAGCAGATCACACTAGCATAGTTCAGATGCTGATAATTTTTTTTTACAATTATTTGACAACAGTTAGGAGCCAGAACTCTTTTCGAATACATCGAACAATACAAATTCCATAGTATCCTACCCAGAAAGTACCTAGAACTAACGCCTATCCACCAGCAGATCACACTTGCATTGTTAAGATGCTGATAAATTTTTTTTACAATTATTTGACAACAGTTAGAAGCCAGAACTCTTTTCGAATACATCGAACAATACAAATCCCATAGTATACTACCCAGAAAGTACCTAGAAATAACGCCTATCTATCAGCAGATCACACTTGCATAGTTCAGATGCTGATAATTTTTTTTTACAATTATTTGACAACAGTTAGGAGCCAGAACTCTTTTCGAATATATCGTACAATACAAATACCATAGTATCCTACCCAGAAAGTACCTAGAACTAACGCCTATCCATCAGCAGATCACACTTGCATAGTTAAGATGCTGATAAATTTTTTTTACAATTATTTGACAACAGTTAGAAGCCAGAACTCTTTTCGAATACATCGAACAATACAAATCCCATAGTATACTACCCAGAAAGTACCTAGAAATAACGCCTATCTATCAGCAGATCACACTAGCATAGTTCAGATGCTGATAATTTTTTTTTACAATTATTTGACAACAGTTAGGAGCCAGAACTCTTTTCGAATACATCGAACAATACAAATTCCATAGTATCCTACCCAGAAAGTACCTAGAACTAACGCCTATCCACCAGCAGATCACACTTGCATTGTTAAGATGCTGATAAATTTTTTTTACAATTATTTGACAACAGTTAGAAGCCAGAACTCTTTTCGAATACATCGAACAATACAAATCCCATAGTATACTACCCAGAAAGTACCTAGAAATAACGCCTATCTATCAGCAGATCACACTTGCATAGTTCAGATGCTGATAATTTTTTTTTACAATTATTTGACAACAGTTAGGAGCCAGAACTCTTTTCGAATACATCGTACAATACAAATACCATAGTATCCTACCCAGAAAGTACCTAGAACTAACGCCTATCCATCAGCAGATCACACTTGCATAGTTAAGATGCTGATAAATTTTTTTTACAATTATTTGACAACAGTTAGAAGCCAGAACTCTTTTCGAATACATCATACGAAACAAATACCATAGTATCCTACCCAGAAAGTACCTAGAACTAACGCCTATCCATCAGCAGATCACACTTGCATAGTTAAGATGCTGATAAATTTTTTTTACAATTATTTGACAACAGTTAGAAGCCAGAACTCTTTTCGAATACATCATACGAAACAAATATCATAGTGTCCTACCCAGAAAGTACCTAGAAATAACGCCTATCCATCAGCAGATCACACTTGCATAGTTAAGATGCTGATAAATTTTTTTTACAATTATTTGACAACAGTTAGAAGCCAGAACTCTTTTCGAATACATCGAACAATACAAATCCCATAGTATACTACCCAGAAAGTACCTAGAAATAACGCCTATCTATCAGCAGATCACACTTGCATAGTTAAGATGCTGATAAATTTTTTTTACAATTATTTGACAACAGTTAGAAGCCAGAACTCTTTTCGAATACATCGAACAATACAAATCCCATAGTATCCTACCCAGAAAGTACCTAGAACTAACGCCTATCCATCAGCAGATCACACTTGCATAGTTAAGATGCTGATAAATTTTTTTTACAATTATTTGACAACAGTTAGAAGCCAGAACTCTTTTCGAATACATCATACGAAACAAATATCATAGTATCCTACCCAGAAAGTACCTAGAACTAACGCCTATCCATCAGCAGATCACACTTGCATAGTTAAGATGCTGATAAATTTTTTTTACAATTATTTGACAACAGTTAGAAGCCAGAACTCTTTTCGAATACATCGAACAATACAAATCCCATAGTATACTACCCAGAAAGTACCTAGAAATAACGCCTATCTATCAGCAGATCACACTAGCATAGTTCAGATGCTGATAATTTTTTTTTACAATTATTTGACAACAGTTAGGAGCCAGAACTCTTTTCGAATACATCGAACAATACAAATTCCATAGTATCCTACCCAGAAAGTACCTAGAACTAACGCCTATCCACCAGCAGATCACACTTGCATTGTTAAGATGCTGATAAATTTTTTTTACAATTATTTGACAACAGTTAGAAGCCAGAACTCTTTTCGAATACATCGAACAATACAAATCCCATAGTATACTACCCAGAAAGTACCTAGAAATAACGCCTATCTATCAGCAGATCACACTTGCATAGTTCAGATGCTGATAAATTTTTTTTACAATTATTTGACAACAGTTAGAAGCCAGAACTCTTTTCGAATACATCATACGAAACAAATATCATAGTATCCTACCCAGAAAGTACCTAGAACTAACGCCTATCCATCAGCAGATCACACTTGCATAGTTAAGATGCTGATAAATTTTTTTTACAATTATTTGACAACAGTTAGAAGCCAGAACTCTTTTCGAATACATCGAACAATACAAATCCCATAGTATACTACCCAGAAAGTACCTAGAAATAACGCCTATCTATCAGCAGATCACACTTGCATAGTTCAGATGCTGATAATTTTTTTTTACAATTATTTGACAACAGTTAGGAGCCAGAACTCTTTTCGAATACATCGTACAATACAAATACCATAGTATCCTACCCAGAAAGTACCTAGAACTAACGCCTATCCATCAGCAGATCACACTTGCATAGTTAAGATGCTGATAAATTTTTTTTACAATTATTTGACAACAGTTAGAAGCCAGAACTCTTTTCGAATACATCATACGAAACAAATATCATAGTATCCTACCCAGAAAGTACCTAGAACTAACGCCTATCCATCAGCAGATCACACTTGCATAGTTAAGATGCTGATAATTTTTTTTTACAATTATTTGACAACAGTTAGAAGCCAGAACTCTTTTCGAATACATCGAACAATACAAATCCCATAGTATACTACCCAGAAAGTACCTAGAAATAACGCCTATCTATCAGCAGATCACACTAGCATAGTTCAGATGCTGATAATTTTTTTTTACAATTATTTGACAACAGTTAGGAGCCAGAACTCTTTTCGAATACATCGAACAATACAAATTCCATAGTATCCTACCCAGAAAGTACCTAGAACTAACGCCTATCCACCAGCAGATCACACTTGCATTGTTAAGATGCTGATAAATTTTTTTTACAATTATTTGACAACAGTTAGAAGCCAGAACTCTTTTCGAATACATCGAACAATACAAATCCCATAGTATACTACCCAGAAAGTACCTAGAAATAACGCCTATCTATCAGCAGATCACACTTGCATAGTTCAGATGCTGATAATTTTTTTTTACAATTATTTGACAACAGTTAGGAGCCAGAACTCTTTTCGAATATATCGTACAATACAAATACCATAGTATCCTACCCAGAAAGTACCTAGAACTAACGCCTATCCATCAGCAGATCACACTTGCATAGTTAAGATGCTGATAAATTTTTTTTACAATTATTTGACAACAGTTAGAAGCCAGAACTCTTTTCGAATACATCATACGAAACAAATATCATAGTATCCTACCCAGAAAGTACCTAGAACTAACGCCTATCCATCAGCAGATCACACTTGCATAGTTAAGATGCTGATAAATTTTTTTTACAATTATTTGACAACAGTTAGAAGCCAGAACTCTTTTCGAATACATCGAACAATACAAATCCCATAGTATACTACCCAGAAAGTACCTAGAAATAACGCCTATCTATCAGCAGATCACACTTGCATAGTTCAGATGCTGATAATGTCGTTGAGAGTGGATCGACGGAAAAGCGAAAGAATGCGCAGACGTAAGGGAAGATGAGACAAACGACAAGTATAATCGAGGAGAAATAAGAAACGCAAGAATGCCAATGAGTGACAGTAAGATAATAACGAAGGACGAAAGAGCGACGAATAACAGGCGACGACACCCGAAAAGACAATTCACGCTCATTCGCTTGTGTTCCGCGCGGCTTGACGCTCTGAACTTGCGCACCCAAGATGACGGAAAGCGTTAGCAGACGATACACGAAACGTCACATCACCAGAAAAAGCGAGACAGATGCCGATCTGCCTTGCTTGTCGTCTGCTACGTGCCCCGCGCTCGGCTCCGAGGACTGAGCGGCGGCGTCGATCATGGCGGACTGTAGTCCTATGACAATGCATCGAACGCCCAAATTCTAATGCTTCCCATTCAAAATCTATTCGACGGAAACAAAAAAGCCTTGACAATTACACTCCGGGCACCCCCCTGAACCCGCCAATTCAGAGTGCGTCACCTATTATGAATCACCCTGTATATTGATGATTAAAAAAAAGTTTCTAATATGATTTAGCTCGATAATAAAAATTAAGATATGCTTGAATAAACAACTTTTTTTTAATCATCAATATATTTATTTATATGGAATTTTTAGAACCTACAGTTACTGTAGGTAACTGGTAAATTCCATATAAATAAATATATTGATGATAAAAAAAAAGTTGTTTATTCAAACATATGTTAATTTTTTTCTGTTATCGAGCTAAATCATATTAGAAAATTAAATAACTTAACAAAAAAAGTGCTCTGTATACTGAGGTGCCCCAAATACCAGTGCTGTATCAATGAATATATGTTGACTGATCGAGATAGCACGTTATTCTATCACAATTCGAGATAGCACGTTCTTCTATCACAATTTGAGATAGCACGTTCTTCTATCACAATTTGACATAGCACGTTCTTCTCTCATAATACGAGATAGCACGTTCTTCTATCACAATTTGAGATAGCACGTTCTTCTATCACAATTTGAGATAGCACGTTCTTCTATCACAATTTGAGATAGCACGTTCTTCTCTCATAATTTGAGATAGCACGTTCTTCTATCACAGTTTGAGATAGCACGTTCTTCTATCACAATTTGGGACAGCACGTTCTTCTATCACAATTTGAGATAGCACGTTCTTCCATACGGCCGTCGAAATATGCGCCGTTTTGTTCGATAACTTTTGTCCATTTTGAAGGCAATTTCATAATTCCGCGATCGAAGAAGTCCTCGTCCCTATTGGTAAAAAAACTTGACCAGCTCATTTTCACAAGCCTCGGGAACAAATCATCTGAAATCAAAAAACCAAATGAATTTAGTTTTTCTACCGTATCATCTAGTCTTTGATCGAAGGATTCAATAAAATAATGATTTTTGAAAAAAATGATCGCCGATCGAAAGTGATCGTCGAAATTTCGGTGAAAAAAAAACACTCTATTTTCCTTGATATAAAAAAAAGTATGCATTGAAAAAAAAAATCATTCGATCAAGGACTGCCTTTTGATATACAAAAAATGTCTGTGAAATTTGAAACGGATCGGTTTAGTTGTTTTTGAGATATTTTAATCGTCGATTCTGAAAAAGTCATTCCGAGAAAAACGCGTTTAAAGTTTTACGTCAGGTATATACGTAGATAAAATACCTACCTGTAAAGGCTCATAACTCCCTAAATTTTCAACGGACCGACTCGAATTCAGAGAATATTTTTGAAAGGTTATATTATAAGAATCCGTTGAAAACGAAAAATCGATTTTTTTTTCAAAAATTCCAACTATGTGTAACCCCTTAACAAAAGATATAATTCAGATAGCAGAAAAATAATATACGAAGTAATTGCAACAAATAATATTGAAGAAATTGATAAATAATTAGCGAAATAACTAGTCGCCAGTGAATGAACGACATTGTCAATAAATGGACCCTCGGCCACCAGTAAATGGACGTGTAAAGTAGACGACACTGTGTCAGATAACGATTTATTATTTCTTTTTATTAAGGCAGTAGTCTGGTCTAGAGCGAGATTTTTGACGTCATTTTTGGGTTGGAATAACTTTTAAACCGTTGAAGTTGTCTTGATGAAATTTTACATATGTAGTTATTGTTCCTTTGAGAATGTATCTGCATTATAAAAAAAATTATTTTAAATATTTTCATGTAGTTTTTTATTTTTTTACAATATGATCCGCCGAAAACCGCCTCAATCGGCGCCCACTCTGGGTGATGTTGTATGCGTCTAAAAAAAAAATATATATATATTCTCAATCTGTATGAGTATTCTGAGCACTGGTAGCAGAATTAGTACTTAAAAAAATTTTGTTACAAAATGGCGGCCTGTTAAACTTTGATTAACGATATTTCATACATTTTCGGGTATTCGACGAGTTATAAAATGTGGGCAAAATTATTGTTCGACTCAATTCTGCTACCAGTCCTCAAAAAGAGGCTACCGAAGGTATGTGCAAAATTTGAGCTCGATCGGTCAATCAGTTATCGAGATATCGTGGGCGCCGATTTGAAAAACATCGTTCTGAGATAAACGCATTCAAAGTTGCTTCCCGACCGCGCTACCTGAGCGCGCTTATAATTTCTATTACTCTGCTAATTTTTTAAATATCAATAAACGGTTTTCACGAGCGTATTAAGAAAGGTCTAAGGAATAATAAAATGAAACAAAAAAAAAACGATTTTGTCAAATTTCTAGACCAGACTACTGCCTTAAATGCTAGATTTTGCTATCGCTGTGTTGCGCATAAATTCTAATATTGTATTATTTTACATATGAGTATTGTATTTTTTATTGGGATTTCGTAAAAAAATACACGAAGCTTTTTTTGCATCTTGAAGTAACATTCTCGAAAAAAAACAACCAACGTTTGTTTCGACAGAGAAAAAAAAAAAATCAATTTCGTCAATAATATTAATAATGAAGTGCAATAGGAAAATTTTTATCTCACAGCAAATCGCGTT